>JAQZBX010046186.1:0-20837 GCA_029593785.1 Cabassous unicinctus | reverse complement strand
TAAATATTTTAGGCTTCACAGGCCAGGAGGCAAAATCAAGACTGTTATGTAGATACTTATATGACAAGAGAGAAAACCAATTTCCACAAATTTTTATTGATGAAATTCAAAATATAATAATTGAATACTTTTTTTGTAATAAAGGTTTACTAGTGAGAAGAATGGAATTTTCTCTCTCTCTCTTTTAAATAACAATTTACTTGATTGGGGTTCAGAGTTAGCAATCCCTGTGATCAAATTGGTTACAAATGTTCATCTGTAAAAATCATTCTTAGCTTATGGACTGCATAAAAACAGGCATTGGGCTGGGTGTACTCTCGATGTAGAACTTTGTGTCATTTTTCCTGCAGTGATTAGTAGGTGGGATAGATTTAGGCAGATCCTTCCACGAGCGCTGAGGCAGTGTACTCCTTGCCCGGTGACAAATGGGAATGGCCAGTGGTGGCATTACATATTGCTCAATGCCAGAGCACCTACATTTGGGGAGCGGGGGCCCACAGGCAGACTATTAGTAGTGTGGAACTCAGGGAGAAGAGGCAGGGAAGCTTCAGTCCAGGCAGCGTGGGTTGAAGAAAGGGCCAGAAGGTGAAACTCAGATTAGCTTGTGTGTGTGTGTGCGTGGGGAGGAGGGCTAAATTATGGGGTATCACTGTAGGGGAAGGAGGTCGTTATGTCCCTTTGCCTGGAGGGCCTCTCCCTCCTGCCTGTGCTCTGCCAGCTCAATTCTTAGCCTTTAAAACTCAATTCAGGGGAGCGGGCATAGCTCAGTGGTTGAGCACCTGCTTTGCATGTACAAGGTCCTGGGTTCAACCCTGGTACCTTCTGAAAATAATATTAATAAAAAAATAAAACTCAGTTCTGGCATCAGCACACCTGGAAAGCTGCTGCTGTCTTTATTGGCCCTCCTGAGTTAGGTGGTCCTGCTCTTTGCACCCTCCCCAGCAATTGCCCTTTGTAGTCAGGGACTGTATCTTACTCATCTCTGCTCACTGGTGAGTATTTGAAATTCTAGTGCAAGCTTTTCGTTAGAACTTGGTTGAATGACAAGAATGGGAGGGTGGAGTTGCCCATCACTGAGATGGGGCAGATGTGGGGCAGGGACAGTTGGGGAAAATCAGTAGTTTAGTTATTGCCACGTTAAATTGGAGATTCCTGTTGGACATTGAGTGGAGCTGGCGAGTGGGCAGCTAGAAATGTGAGTCTGGAGTTCAGGGGAGAGAGAGGTCTGGGCTAGAGATATACACTTGGAAGTTTGTTAGCATATGTGGTACTTACAGCAAGGGGTCACTAGGGTGGGAGTGTGTGCAGAGAGAAGAGGACTGTCCTTAGACATCCCCCGGTCTAACTGTTGGGGAAATAATGAGAAGCCAGAGAAGGAGATAGAGAAGTAGCCAGTGGAAGCAGGAGGAAAACCAAGAGGTGGTGAGCTTCTGGAAACCATGGGAAGAAGGTGTTTCAAAAAGAAGTGAGACATCAACTGTGTCGAGGGCTGAGAAGAGACTGTTAGATTTAGCAACGTGGAGGTCGTGGTCGCCTTGACAAGCTTCTTTGGTAAAGTGGTGAGTGGGAAAGCCCATCTATGTGAGTTCAAGAATGAATGGGAGGAGAGAAATTGGAGAGAGTGAGTCTACAACTGATTTGAGTTTTGGTGTGAACTGAGTCCATAGTTGAAGTGGGCTGTGGGGTCCACATGCCACATAGAATTATTTCAGCAAGTTGCTATGCTATTAGCAATGATTCTCTAGAGGGAAAAACTGATGGAAGAGAGTGAGGAACAATTGCTGGAACATCAATCTTGAGCTTTTGAGAGGGGTTGGGATCCAGGGCCCAAGTGGAGAAGAAGGTTTCCATGAGGAGCAAGGATGGTTCATCCAGAGTGTCAGGAGGGAAGGCAGAGGATATAGGCATGGCTGTTTGGAGGTGGGAATATGTGGGATCACACCTTTTAAAAGTTCTCTTCTGGTTGTTTTCACACTACAACAGGAAGCAAGTTCATCAGCTGAGAGTGAGGTTGGGGAGGTGGGTGGTTGGAGGAGAGAGGAGAGGCCTGGAACCCAGGATGGTGGCAGAGTGAATGGATTTGTGCTGTGAAATAGTTTCAGAACAGGATCCCTGCCCCACTCCACGCCGCCAGCACTGCTGTGGGGCTTCCACACGGGTCCTCCATCTCTGTCCTTGTCCTCCACAGTCGGCTCTGGGCAGAGCGGCTGAGTGCTCCTTGGAGCACACGTCTCCGATTGTGTCACTCCCCTGCCTGCTCCCTCCAAAGGCTTCTCACCCACTCAGCATAAAGGTAGAGACTTCCAAGTGGCCAGCACTACCCCCCCACGCCACCCAGGTCCCACTGCCCTTTCCCTCCTGCCCTCACCGGCTCCCATCTTGCCCCTGCTCATGCCCCTCCAGGCACATTGGCCCCTGCTCTTCCTTGAACATGCCAAGAATACTGTCCCAGAGCCTTTTCCAGTTGCCCTTCCTCTACTTGGAACACTCTTCTTCCCTCACTTCCTTCAGGTCTCTGCTCAGATGTCACTCTATCACTCAGCAAGGCCTTCTCTGACCTCCATGAATTGAATAGCAGCCCCTGAACTGACCCTGCCCTGCCTGCCTCCTCCCACTGCCTTCTGTTCGCACCTAGCACCTAGCACTGTCTCATGCTCTATGTCTACTCACTTACTTTCGGTCACCTTTGTGTAAATGTAAGATCCATGAGAGTAAGTTCCCCTTTTCTTTACTGCTTTTTTCTAGAACAGTGTCTGGAAGAGTGTCTGACACATGGAGTCCACTTAATAAATATTTGTTGACTGAATGGAAGAGAGGGAGGGAGGAAGGGAAGATGGATATTGAGATAGATGGATTTTAATCATCTGGCCAGTGAGTCATTGAAATATGATTATAATGACTACAAAGCTCACATTCAAGAGCAATTAAACTCCATTCCAAGGAAAAATTCCTAACCAACTCCAGGAACAAACGAAAACAAAAACACATTCTCTTACCCACTGCATAATCCCTGGAGGGCGGGGGTTAGCCTAAATCTAATTGAACCCGGGGTTGACTCTGCAGCTCCCCGCTGCTCCAAATGAGGGTAGAATGCACCAGAAGTCTTTCTTCCCATCTGTGAACCTGATGTGTCCGTGTTCTCTCTCTTGCCAGGATCATTCCTATTTTTCTTATCCATCGGCCTGAGAACAACATCCCTTATGCCACGGTGGAAGAGGAGTTGATTGGAGAATTTGTGAAGTATTCCATCAGGGATGGAAAGGAAATAAACTTCTTGAGAAGAGAATCTGAGGCTGGTCAGAAATGTTGCACCTTTCAGCACTGGGTATACCAGAAAACCAGTGGCTGCCTCCTGGTCACGGACATGCAGGGTGAGCAGAGCAGCTGGGGCTGTGCCTAGAAATGGGGACCGGCTGAGAGGGGGCTGCTGGGGCAACCCCACGATGTCTTAAAGCACCCCACCAGCAGGAGGTGTTACTGATGTCTTGTCAGAGACAAGGCTTGACAAAGGAGCCTGAAAGGACCAGCTAAATGGAGGAAGAAAGTGTATTTTAATAATTCATGCTAGTAATGACTTTCCATTAGAACAAGTCACCAAACATTGGCTTTATTATTATATCCTCAATAACTGCAAACTCAGAATTATATATGAAAATACAGATATACCAAAGATAAATTAAAATGTAGTGATTTATTCTTTAAAATATATATATTTTAAAGTTAGAGCAGTTATAGGTTTACAGAAAAATAATGCAGAAAGTTCAGAGTTCCCACATAGTGTCCTCTCGCACACACCGCTTTCCCTATTATTAATATTTTGCATTATTTTTGTTACAATTGATGAAATATTATTATTATTCTTATTAATAGGCTATTAACTCTGGCCCACTGGTTCCATTAGGGTTCACTCTTTGTTTTATACAGTTCTATGGGTTGTTGTTTTTTAATGTGTGGTAACTTAAAGACAACCTAAAATTTCCCTTTTTATCCCTTTCCAAATATACAAGTCAGTGGTGTTAATTACAGTCACAAAGTTGTGCCTTCATCACCATCATCCGTTGCCAAATTTTTTCCATCACTCCAAAGAGAAATTTTGCATTAATTAAACATTAACAGCCCACCCCCCCCACCCTGATGCAGCCGCCGGTAACCTGTACTCTAGTTTCTGATGGTATGAATTTTCATATTCTGCTTTCCTTTGTTGGGAGGTTTTTGATTACTGATTAGTAATTTAATAAGTGAAACGGACTTTCACAGTTGCTTTAGATTTCAGGCTCTCCTGGTGTCTTTATAGTATGTTTTCAACTTATACACTAATTTTTAGGAGTACATTTGTTGTATGAAGTGGGGTTTTCATAAATAAGGTTCCCCCAGAGACAGACCAACAAAGAATTGATTTGCGAGGGGATCCCAGGAAATACCCCCTGGGGCAGGGGAGAAGGGCTGCAGGGGAAGGGATGCAACCAGTTACCACTGTGGGCAGCTGGACCTTAAGCCTGCTGGGGAAACTCTGGGAGCCCGTGTAGAGCACTCTTCCCAGAATTATCCACCCAAGGAGTGAGGGAGCAGGAGTATTTATGCGCCAACTCGAATCAGTCACCAGCTGAAGGCCGTTTCCAGTGGGGGGGTTAACTCCCCTGCGTTTGGGCACAGCAGGCTTCCCTGATCAGAGAAAGCTCTCAGCAAAAAAATGCTGGTGATGGCACCTGGAGGTGTAGCCAGCAGCCCTGAAGTGGGGAGGGCCCTGAAGTGGGGAGGGCCCTGAAGTGGGGAGGGTCCTGAAGTGGGGAGAGGGAGGGCGACGGGCGGGACACCAACAGCTGCTGCCATAGAGGTTTTGCTATTCCTTTTTCTTTCCAAATAATGCTGTTAAGAAAAATCTAAACTATAATTTTTGCCTACTAAATGTCAAGCATTGTCATATATAAGGATCCCAAGTTCTGCCTCTAGCACCGTTGCCTCTGGGTTCCATTCCCTGCACCACCACTTCCTAGCTGTGCAGCCTCAGGCAAATTACTTACATCTCTGTGCCTCAGTAAGCTTTCTGTATGGGGCGGTTATGGAATTAAACGAACGAGCAAAGCATTTCGTGCAGTATTGCCACATGATGTGTTCCCTATGGGTTTTTAAATTTGAAATAAATATAGACTCACAAGAAGGTACAAAAATAGTACAGAGAGGTCCCCATGTACCCTTCCCCTGCCTCCTTACATCTTACATGACTATTATACATTTTCAAAACCAGGAAACTGAAGATGGCATAATATAATTAACCTGACTACAGACAGACCTTACTTGGATTTCACCAATTTTTGTGTGCATTCATTTTTCCTATTATTATTATTTTTAATTAATTTATTTATCTCTCTCCCCCCACCCCGCCCCACCTCGTTGTTTGCACTTGCTGTGTCTTTTCACCTTCTTTCTTTCTTTAGGAGGCACCAGAAACGGAACCTGGGACCTCTGATGTGGGAAGGAGGCACCTAATCACTTAAGCCACTTCCATTCCCTGCTTTGTTGTGTCTCTCGTTATGTTTTTCCTGTTGTGTCTCTTGTTGAGTCATCTTGTCATGTCAGCTCTCGACACCTGCCTGTCATGCCAACTTGCCGTCCTGCTTGTCTTCTTTAGGAGGCACCGGGGGCATCTGCTCCCTGCTTTGTTGTATCTCTCATTATGTTTTTCTTCTTGTGTCTCTTGTTGTGTCAGCTTGCCATGCCTACCTGTCATGCCAGCTCTCTGTCTTCTTTAGGAGGCACCGGGAACCGAACCACAGACTTCCTGTTTGGTAGGCGGTAGCCCAATCACTTGAGCCACATCCACTTCCCTTTCCTACTATTTTTAAATCTTCACAATAACCCTCTTTTGATCACCATTTTATGAGCTCCATTTTACAGATGAGAAAACTGAGGCTCAGAGTGATTTAAATGCCTGCAGACACTCAGCCAATAAGTAAAGGGTTCCAAGACTCCAGCCCAGGTTTTCTGACTTGGAAGCCCAAGCTCTTTTCACTAAGACACAAATAACAAATTTGTAAGAGATTTACTTCCCGACCCTTCCTAGTGCCTCCTGATGTTGGAATGCTCCTGTGCATACGGCTCCCCACCTTTCTGAGTCTTCTAAGGGCCCCCTTGAAAGCCAGCTGGGAAGTACAGCATTACAGTCTTGCAGGTAGGGCAGATCTGCACATTTAAGGAAGCTATAGCCTCTCACTGTTTGAAAAGACCTCGTTGCAACACACTTACAAAAAAACATGGCTAACTATTTTACTTGGATTCTGACTGTGCAATCACCCATGTTTCCCTTATCTTTTCTCCTTCAGAGCTCATTTTGCATTAAATATACTTCTTCTGCTGGAAAGTATCAGTCTGGAGCTTATGTGCAGCTAGTTTTCGCTTCCAGGCGCTAGTAAACAATGGTACTGGAATATTACATTTCTCAGTAAATGGATGTGTGTGGTTTGAAATGTCGGTGCAGTGTTTCATAGGAATGTTATTTATCCTTTGTGGCTGGGAAAAATCTCTTTCTGTTACCATGATCATTGTGGTGCAAGATAGCACATCCATTCTGTAAGCGATCTTCATGTTGTATAATTTTATGGAGACTGGAATTAGGGTTTTACAAAACCCAGCGACCTCAAACTCAATCATCAACCTCTCAGACTCTAAAAGTTACCTCTCCCTGGTTGCATTTGCTTGTTTATAGGCTCGTGCCAGTTCTGCAGGTTTGGGGGGTGGGGGGAAGCCAAGCCTGTGAATGACCCTAAGATCTGCACCCTGGTGAGACCATCAGTGAACTTCTAAGAAGCTGTTGCCCAAAGACCCAAAATACATTCTGGAGAACGAACTCCTAACGCTGCCTTACCCCCTTCCTTCCATCAAAAACAACCTGTAGATTACTCTTCTCACCAGCTCAGTTTAATAGCTGCACACTAGAATTTAAATTATTATACTATAGTGGCTCTTAATAACCTTGGTTGAATAACTGACAAATTATTAAACCAAGAGAGAGACATTTCCTTTTTAAAATTATATTCAATTTTTCTAAACTGTAAGTGATGTCTGGTAACTGAGAAGCAAGGGAAAGCAATTCCCAAATTTCAAGGACTTTTGCCAAATGACTTTTTAAAATTGGACTTATGTGCAGCTTAGAAAAGAGAGTTGTGATTTTTAATATACAACTTTCCGTGAAACAAGATGTCCAAAGAGGGCTTTTGCAATTTGGTGCTTTTTTTCCCTCCCCGGAACTGACCCTGGAATAAAAGGCATGCACAGCATTTCTACACATGTCCTAGTTGTTAGCAGCTTTGAAAGAATGGGATGAATTCCTTATCAACTGTGAAAGAGGCTTTTAAAATGCTCATGGGCTCCCCCGTAGGGCCAGGTCTAATTTAGTTCACAGGTGTTCTGCAGGAAAGACTAACCAGGCTGAATGGCAACGTGTTTGCCAGGTTCCAGGCAGACCTGCTGAATCATAGCATAAACTCTTGAGCTTTCCTTCCTGGGCCTCAGAAAAGAGCACTTGCAGGGAAGGAGATGGCATCAGACCCTCAGGGATTGTGTGTGGGGGTAGGTGGGCGGGGTACTTTCTCCCCAGCCCAGACTGGCTCCCACGCCACCCGGCTCTCCATGGGCAGGTCCGCTGTGGCTGTGGGGAGACCAGCAGCCACAGTCTGGCCTGGGTAAGGTCAGGGGCAAGAGAGGAGGCAAGGCTTAGGCCTGGCAACTGGCAGGTGCAGAGACGGGGTTAGCACTGCCTGGCGAGGAAAGGGCCGTCTCCAGACCGCACGGGCAAGGTCGAGGCAGAGGCCACTGAATGGGAGCAGGTGCCCAAAGCTACCACCCTGAAGAGTTAGGAACACAATTGCTACCTGGTGTAGGCAGGGAGATTCTGGAAAGGCCTACAGGCCACCTATGCTCGGGGCATGACAGAAGGACCTTCCGCCAGTTTGGGGAAAGAGTAAGACCGTGACTGAGACTGGGGGCTGAGCAAGGGAGGGTGGGCCTCTTCTCCGCTGCAGAGAGTGGTGGTACTTCCTGCCCTGGAAGACAGTAGGGTTTTCCACTCTCTTTGCAGCACTCATTCCCTAGCCTCTCTACCAATGGCTTCTGCTGGGAAGGCAGAAGCAAAAAGACTCCTGTATGCTTCAGACTCCACTAGGGATGACTCTCTTGGCAGAACCAGGGTGGGAAGCCGAGGTAGCTGTTTTTGTTTTGGCTTGTTTTGACTTTGGTAACACCCCCGCTATGGCTAAGTGGCTAGAGGTTAGGAGAAGTGTCAGAGGGTCAGGCCTTGGGGTGGGGGCTGTGTCAGCATCCCCAAGCCACAGGTGAAAAGTCTGTGTGTTTCCCTGGGCCTAAGCCCAACCCAAAAACTCATCAGCCCGGGATCTGAAGCTGCTTATGGAAACGGAAATCGCGCATCTGGAGTTTGGCTTTGAAGCAACAAAATGCTTTTTGAACTTTCTCACTGTTGGCATTGGCCACCCCAGCCCACACCCACGCCTCCCTCCACAATTGTAGGCTTGGGGACCAGACCTGAGCCCAAATCAGAGCATCCCTGGGAAGAGGCCTCAGCTTCCCACAGCCCCGAGAGCGCCCGCCGCTCTGGTGGGCCCTGACTCCCTGAGCCGCTGCACCAGAAGGCCTGCCTTCCCCGTTATATCCCATGTCTGGACGCAGGCGAAAGGCCATCGGTCATCTACAGAAAGAGGATCTGGGGTGGAAACGAGGATGGACTTGCGTGTTTATGCAGGCAGGGAAATGGTGATGGAGCCATCGCCATCTTCCCCGTGCGTAGATTGCTGGGCCTTTCTGATTTGCCACGAGTAACTAAGCACTGCCTTTGCTTTCTCTTCCTATAGGTGTAGGGATGAAGTTAACTGACGTTGGCATAGCAACACTGGCTAAAGGGTAAGTAGGAAAAAAATCAGTGTGTCTCATTTAACACTGGGCACCCAAACCCCTTCCAGGCAAATGCTGCCGAGGCAGACGTGGGCAAAGCAGGCTTCTTGTGTAACTGTGGATGACAAATGTTCTTGGGGAATTCAATTCTCTTCTCTAACATAAAATATTTATGGACTTTTTCTCGCCGGGAGACACATTTGTTTCCTAACTTCGAAACAAACGAAAACCCTGCAGACATATTTTAAGATAAATTACCAACAGGAGTGCTGTGGGAAAAAAAAAATACCAGCGTTATTGGGATTTCTTTTAACTATGAATATTCCATTTTCCTAGTTTTACTAACATTTACTATCTTCTCTACGAAAAGCTTAAGAATATTTCCTTTTCCAGTTGAGTACAATGAATTCAATTTGCTTATTTTTCAATGTCGTTTCCCCCCACTTTTCCCCAGAAAAGTACTTTAGGCGGCCCCCAGCCTCCCATGATGGCAATTACAGGAGCAAGTGGCCCTTGAAGAGCTGGGATTAGTTCTTCTGCTGTTGATGGCTTTGTTTTCCTAATGTGGTGTAGGTGGTGCTTGGTCAGTGTGAGCTTGCCAGAGTGTGCTGAGACAGAGTTTCAGTGGGGTCTCTTTTTAACAACCTGCCCCTTCTCGCTGCTTTACCTGACTACCACTGTGGAGAAAGCAGGCTGTTTGTGAATTTTTCTGGAAATGAAGCTGTGTTGGAGCTGCTTCTGCCATTGTCCACTGCAGCTCTTCCCAAGCACGCTGACCGCTGGCAAGCAGGAGGAAAAGGGGAGGGGGCAGGGGCCTTTGGAAGGACGGCTTACTCTCCTATGGCTGCGGCTATTCATCTGCAGCAGCAAAGCTTTCACAAATATGCTAGTTTTCAGCTTTAATGAAGGATGGAGAAAAGTAGAGGGATCTGGAAAAGTGGAAAGAGGACTGCTCTTTCTTTTAAGCCCCAGATCAATACATCTGGTTCATGAAGTTCTCCCTGATGGCACAAAGCTCCGGATTTGGTTTTAGAACCCAGATGCAGTTTGGATATTTTCCCCTGATGTGTTCCCTTCCGATAAAGTCTATGTCAGAGCTGTCCCTGCATTCCTCTCCAAGTGCTCACCAGAGTTCTCCCTGTCCTTTGTGACAGGGACAATGTGGACTCCTTTGGCTTGTGAAGAGTGCATCCGGAGGGGTAGGATGTCATGGGGAAAACAGGACTTTGAAAGGGAGACTCGGGCTCGGATCTTGGCCCCTCCACTTCCTTCTGCTTCTCCTGGTGGTAGCCTCACTTCTTGGCATCGTAGGAATTTGGCCTACCTGGTGAGCAGGGTGACCGTACATCCCGGTCTGCCCGGGGCAGTACCATTTGATGCCAGCTGTTCCAGCAGACAAATTCTGCAGTGCCCCTCAGTTTTGAAGGCCTCTGGACCCCTGAGTGGAAGCTTCCTTTACAACTCCTAGGACCTCTGTAGAACATTGCAAATTCAGGCGTCAGCCAGGCCTGGTTTGAATCCTGGCTTCTGGTCTTACCAGCTGTGGGACTGTGGGCATGTGACTTCAGGTTCTTGAAGCCATTTCTCTACAGAGTCGGGGTACACGGGGCTGTAGGAGGAGTCCACCTGGGAATCCCTGTTAAGTCACTGAAGCTTGGCATGAGCTCAGTAAACATTGCTCTCCCACACCCACCCTGTGCCTCAGCGTCACACCAGAGTTGGCAAATTTCACTCTATTTAGAACAACTTCTTACCAGAGAAAAACCAGAAACGTGCCCAAGAAGTTTCTAAGCCCGAGAGACACTTAGTGTGATTAAGACATCTTTTAAAAGTAAGTCGACAGCTTCCAGGAACCCAGACCAAGTGACAGCTTTAAATGCTATATTTTCCTCCTAATTTTAAAAGAAATCCAATCTCTTGGTTTTGTTCTCAGCTTTAATGTGACTTATCTGGCCTGGGACAGCTGCCCAAGACCCATTAGAAGAGCTAATGGCTGGAGCCCAGTGTAAAATGTTGTCTACAAAGTTTTGGTTATTTACTGCCTTTCTACCCAAGGAGAGTCAGGGAGGAGGAGATGGGAGAGAAGGAATTCTGAAGTGTTTTAGAACTTTAGAAAGGATATTAGATCATCTTGTCCATTAAAAAAAACAACAACAACACTTTTCCTCTTAAGCCACAATTCCCCTCCCCCAAAGAACCATTTCTTTGAAACCTACTATGAAAAGGTGATAAAATGGGGACCTTCTCCAACCTGAGGGTGAGGGAGCAGGAGGCCTCTCTAGAGGCTCCTTGGCACCCCTCTGCTCTGGGGGAAAACCACTCACCTTGGCCTCCTCGCAGCAGAGCCAGAAAGGGACAGGTTTGGAGTTGAGAGTCAACTGAAGAAAATCTCTAGTGAAAGCCAAAGCTGGAAAATGGAGCTAAAACAGTGGGGAGGGGCTTGGAAAGAGTTAAAATTCAGAAGCGCACATTAGCTGAAAGGTGGAAACAGCCCAAATGTCTATCAACAGATGAATGAATAAACTAATTGTAATATACCCACACAGTGGAGTATTATTCAGCCATTAAAAGGAATGAAGTGCCAATACAGGCTACATCGTGGATGAATCTCAAAATCATTATGCTAAGTGAAAGAAGCCACACCAAAAGGTGGTTGCAGATTGCAGGACTCCCTTTTAATGAAATGTCCGGGCGGAATAGGTAAATCCATTGAGGCAGAAACAGATTGGTGGTTGCCAGGGGCTGGGGGGATGGAGGAGGTGGGAGTAACTGCATAATGGGCAGGGGGTTTCCTTAGGGGGTTGTGAAAATGTTTTGGAACTAGATAGAGGCAATGGTTGTACAACACTGTGAATGTTCTCAGTGCCACTGAATTGTTCACTTTAAAATGGTTCACTTTATGTTATGGAATTTCACCTCAGTAGGTTTTTGTTTTGCTTTTTAATTGAAAGGCAGTTTGCCATCAGGAAGAGAAAAGCCCAGGGGAAAGCCACATGAGCAGAGGCAAAGAAAAAGGAAAGGGAGTGCTCCAGAGAGAGCAGGAGAGAAGGGTGACAGAGAAGGATTTGTTAGGCACATTCTGTTTCTTCTTTGCAGGCACCCATGCATGTGCTTAGTTTATTCATGATAGAGAGAGTTGCCTGTTCTCTGGCTGCTGGTAAAGAGGGAAATGGATGGCTGGCACTGAGCAGAGCTCAGCTGCAGGCAACGGGCACAGACCTAAGAAGCCACACTCTGTGGAAGCAGCAGAATCAACGGTCCTTTAGAAAGAATGAGCAACAATGAGGCAGCACAGCAAATCCAGTTTACTTTAATAAAATTAGTAATAGTAATTACTCTATATTGTTGACAACAGAAATAAGAATTCTTCCAAATTTAGAGCCTTCCCGTTTTTGGCCAGCAGTGGTCAAGATCATTTTGGGGAAAAGGAACTGTCGTGTCATTTAAAGAAAATATCCCCTTGTTACCGGATTTACTCTAGGTTCTTGACTTATGCTGCAGAAATGAATTTCAGAGCACGTCGGGTTAGTTAGGCCAGCAATTTTTTAAGGTAGGGAGGGAAGCGAAATGGGAGAAAATAACAGATCACGGGTCCCCGGTAGAGGGTAAGGGGCTGAAGAGTGATAAAGAGGGCTGATTTATAGACAACAATTTCCCATTATAGATTATAAATGCCCAAGTTTTACTTGTGTGTTGATCCGCGCAGCAGGGGACATGGTGAGAGCAGGGCGCAGAAGGCACGAGGGCTGAGCAGGGGAGCAGGAGAGATGTGACCCTTGTGCCTACTTTTAAACCATTAATTATTCCACCCCTTTGCTAATGGCATGGGAGAAGTCCCAGGTGTTGCTGTTTTGATTGATTACCCCACCCATCAATCCCCTGGGTGGGGCCAATAGTAATGTCCCTGGAGAATATCCGGAGCTTCTCCTGGGAATCTCTGGGAATCTCATTCTGGGTGGTGGAAATCTCACAAGGGTCTTCTAGCAGCCATCTTGGAGGTATCAGTGTCCATGCCAGGTTCCTGTCCATCTACTGATTCCCTGTTTTACAGCCAGCTTCACCCTATGTCTCAGTCAGAACCATATTTTTGGCTGCTGACAGCCCATAAATGCAACTGGCCTTGTTCTCTTGTAATGAAGCCAAAGCATGTGATACTATTTTGGGAGTAAATAGTTATTTATAAGCTCATACAAGAAAATTGGGTACTGTCATGACTTATTCAGTTTTACCTGCTAGCACAATCCTTACAACAGAAATATGTAAGATGTCTCCTGGGAGCCAGCCATATGGAGACGTCTGGAAACATACCACCTGTACCCCAGTATCCTTAAATCTTTGGTAAGACTGATTACAAAAATATCAAGTTTCAAAGCATGGCAAATAGGATTGTTTTTGAAATCCAATAATCCACTTTCTAGGTAGAATCAAGTTACTGTTTGGACCATTGAACACATTTCTGACTTGAAATTATTCAGCCAGTAAGTGCTCATTGAATGAGACCAGGAAAAATGACTAATTCCATATTGGAGATTTTGAAATGTACTCAAACCCAATCCAAACCAGTTTAAACCAGTGTGTGCAGGGAAGCAGGCCTGCCCAGTGTGGACGCAAGCGGGTCCTGCGGACACATCCCCTCCCGGCCAGCCGCCATTACTGGGGAGATGGCAAGATTGCAATTCAGCCACCAGGGGGCACCAGAGTAAATACTTTTGCCCTCCAAAAAAGCCGATTTCCTGTGGCTGGATTGAAACAGGACAAAGAAAAGTACCCTGAGCAGAGCTCTTCACAGGTAATAAGCATCGGACCCAAATGGGATTGATACGCAGAGCCGCAAAGGACAGCTCTCGGTGTGGCCACCAGCCAGCATCATGCCTCTCTACCCTCAGGAGAGAGAACCGTGAGGCTTCAGGAAGCCAGACCCAGGAGGCCCTGCACAGAATCACAATGACTTTCCTAGAAGAGGGGCACAGGGGAGGTGATGAGGCCCAGACAGCAAGGCAGATGGTGAGGACAGCGGCCTCGAGACAGCACACCGCGCGGGCCCTCAGCCATGGAAACAAGGAGAGACTAAGACTCCCACTTTAGCCAAGCTGCGTTCCAGGACAAAGGCTCTGCCCTGCATGCCAAGTACAGCCCACTGCAGAGCCGCCTGTGCCCCCTGGGTGCGTATCTGGGTCACCAGTCCAAGCCTACCACCGATCCCGCAGGCGAAGGGCCAAACCAAACCCGCAGATGAGAGAAATGGATTCTAATCTTCAAGAAACACAGCCCTGGGGTAGGCTGTGTGTGTGCGTGTGTGTGTTTGTGTGTGCGTGCACACGCGCATGTGTTGTGACGGGCAGACTATTCAGAGTGAGGCCAGAATCTGCCATGAGGGGAGGAAACAAAGGACTTTGGAGCAGAATTTCCTGACATCTTTTAAGTGCTTCTCACTGCAGGGCAGTGTCACCGAGGAACATCAAGTATTCTTGTTACCTCCCCAACACGAGGCTTCAGAGGACCAGTCTCACAGACTGAGGGGGCTGAGAAAGGCACTTTTACACCCCAAATATCTACTTTCTCCAGACTGCCACTGTGCCTGTAATTGCCTACACTGCCCGCTCCCCTGGAAGGCTGCCTGCACTGCATTGTCATCTGATCAAGCCGTTAGGCTGTAGAGCTCGGCCCATTGTTGGTTTATCTGGCCAGTCTTTGTCACCGTGGAGGTCTGGCTGTCCCTGAAATGAAAATGAACTGCTTTCACAACCTTGGCAGGGCTGATGCTGCTAGCAAATTTCTTAGTGTGTATTCAGAAACTCCTGGGCCCAAGACACTCACCTAGGACACACCCCCTCCATGCAATGGGGCTGGCACAGCCCCCTCCTGGCCTCTGCCCCAGCCTGCCAGAGGACAGTGGTGTTGAAGTGACTGGACCACGTGGTTCCTCCCACTTCCCAACCCTCCTCCCTGGTGATGCCCCTGCCCAGTTCCTTCCCAGGACCCGAGTTGCTTACACAAGCCTCTTTGTCACTTGCCCAGCTTCAAGAGACAAGTAGGATGAGAAAGAACATCTCTGGCATAGATGGTGGACTAGAGGTTACCCTCTGCAGGACACTCACGTAGACAGTAAGAAGGAGACAGAAAGATGAGCTAGACCAGTGACGGCCAAGAAGCCCAGGTGTCACAGAGTCCATGAAGAGGACAGGCCTGTGTGAGAACAGATTTGTCCAGAAAAAGTCATCAGTGGTGGCAGGAAGGCCACAGCAGGATGTGGTGGTGGGAACTGGGTTACTGCTAAGGTGCCATGGTGTTTTGCTGTGCTAGGCTGCTGAAAGCAAATACCATGAAATGGATTGGCTTAACAATGGGAACGTATTAGCGTACAGTTTTAAGGCTGAGAAAAATGTCCAAATCAAGACATCATCAAGGCGACGCTTTCTTCCCAAGGACTGGCTTCCAGTGATCCTTGACTCCTCTGCCCATGGTTAGGCACACGGTGGCATCTGCTGGCCTCTTCCTTCTCTCTTGGGTTTCATTGTTTTCAGCTTCTTGATTCCATGGCTTTTTCTCTCTTTGAATTTCTTTCACTTATTAAAAAAACAAAACAAAACAACAACAACAAAAAACAACTCCAGTAAAAAGATTACAACCTACCTGGGCCACACCTAAACTGAAGTAAGCTCATCAAAAGGTCCTGCTTAAAATAGGTTTACACTCACAGGAATAGATTACAGTTTCAAAGCACCGCAGATGGATTCAACAATAGAACAATAGAAGACAAGAAAAATCCAGAAGGTAGCTAGAAATAGCAGGAGGGGTGAGTTTGTGTGTGTGTGTGTCAGTCTGTCTACAGGGAGATAGAGTGTCTGTTTGAAGGCAGAAGGGAAGGAGCCTTTGTAGAGGCAAAGAATGAGGGCCCAACTTTGGAGTGGAGTCCCGGAGGCGCAGACCCCCTTTCCAGATTTCAGAGGTTGTCACGTGAGGAAGGCCCTGCGGCCAGTACTGCCCAGTACTGGACACCCTGCAAATGTGGCCTTGCCCCCACCTCACCCTCATCCCACCTGTACGTGGGACTAGATGCTGTTCTGAGGGTAAAATCACAAAAAGCCTGTGCTTCCTGGGAGGCTGATGTTCTCCTCCCGCACCTCCACCGCAGGCCCTGGGGCCCTGCTGAGGTCCTCCTCTGCAGATAAAAGGGGGGCGGTCCTTCAGGGAGCCCAGCTCTGGGGCTTAGAACAATGGCCTATTCAATGGTTGTCTCTTCTCCAACACCCCCCTCCTGGGCTCTTTGTCCCCAGCTTCAGTTTCAGCTTCAGATGTTGAGATGACTGTATACTTCCTGCAAATCCATGGGGACAAGGCTCTTGGATTAAGAATCGATCCACGTTAGACGACTCTCTCCCCCAGCTCCCAGGGGCCCTCTCTGCCCTCTCTCATCACAGAGAACCTCCTGGTTTCAGGGCACCTTCAGAGGCAGCAAGAGCAGGGACCTTGCAGGTGAGCAGGGATTCTAGAATGCCTTTGCCACTGGAAGCAGAGAGAGTAATTTGCAGACTTATGGGCCAGGTGCTTTTGCTCTCCTCTTCCTCCTTCTGCAAAATACTTTTAGTGTTCTGCGTTTTCTGGCCTGGGAGGCTGTCAGGGAAGAAAGTGCCAGGGCTGGGTTTCCATGGAGGCAGCCCAGGGCCTAAGGGAGCGCTGGAGGGCTGGGGGGTCAGTTGAGAGAGCAGGCGGGGGCTAGATCAGAGCACCGCCGTTTCCTAGGGCTGCCATTACAATGTACCCCAAACCTGGTGGCTTGAAACAACAGCTCCTCGTCCTCTCACAGTTCTGGAGGCTTGAAGTCCAAAATCAAGGTTGTGGCAGGGCCGTGCTCCTTCCAGTAGCTCTAGGGAAGAATCCGACCTTGCCCCTTCCAGCTTCTGGTGGTGGCCAGCAGTCCTGGTGGCCTTGGCTCGTAGCCGCATCACCGCAGGCTCTGCCTCCACCTGCACACGGTGTTCTCCCCTGGGGCTCTGTCCCTCTTCCTATAAGGACTCCAGTCCTGTGGACGAAGGGCCCACCCTACTCCAGTATGGCCTCGTCTTAGCTAAGATCTGCAAAGGCCGTTTTTCCAAATAAGGTCACATTCTGAGGTGCTGGGGGTCAGGGCTTCAACAAATCCCCCTGGGGCCACAGTTCAACCCACAGCAGCCTGTGAGCTGGAAGGAGCTGGGTGGTGTTCTGAGTGGGGTGGGGCCGTCCGAGGCGCTGTGAGGCGCTGTGTGGCTATAATCGGGATTGCTCTCGAGCGGCTGTGGGAGAACTGACTGCACAGATGAGGCGGGCAGCAAGGGTGGCTGTTAGGAGGCCACTGCGAGAGGCCAGTTGGCAGGGGGTGGGGGGTGGGGTGGGGTGTGGCTGGACCAGGCTGCTGTGGTGTTCGTGGAGTTTGGATGCTGACGGGCCCCCATCCAAGGGAAGAACGGTCAGCCTCAAACTACAGCTTCTCGAGAAAACACAGGTCTCATTACCTTATACTGTCCCCACCCCAAAGAGCTTGCCAGCCTTTGTACAAGTAGTTTCCAAAGTGATTATGTGAAAACAAGATTTCCATTGTCAAATAATGGGGAACCCTGAGCTGAATAAATTTCGGAAGTTTCTTTAAGTGTGAGACCTCTTAGGGTCTCTGAAGAGCTGATGCATATTTTGAATGTCTGAGGGGGAGCAGGAAGATATATTACATAGCATTTCTCCCAGTATTTACACCACAGAATCATGTATTTTTTCAAAGCATCTTGTGGAACCATTGCTCCTTAGAACATATTTTGGGAAACACTGAACCACAGGGGAAATCACATAGCACAGCTTACAAAGCCTCTTCTAGAGTGTCCGCAGCCTCTTCTCTCCTCAGCACGCCTGCTCTTGCTCAGAATGTGCCTCTTAACTTCCATGCTTCTGAGCCTCTTCTCATGCTGTTCCCTCTGCCAGATAAACCCGCAGCCACCCTTCCTCTGTGAAGCACTTTGTCCACGGCACGTTGTCTTGTTTCTGAACAGTGCCTGCCTCCCCTAGTAGATGGCCAGTTTCTGGAGAAGAGCCGCCCTTAGCAGTCCTTCATTAATCCCACCACAGTGTCTCGTGCCCAGTGGATAAAGAAGTGAATGAACAGACATGAAGATCGGAGGGTATTGATGGAATCTCAGGAATTACTAGATGTTCCGAGACTGGGAGGCTCCCCAGTGCCAGCCCCACACCCTTTGTGTGTAGGTGGAAATCTACTTCTGTATAAACCCAGACCTGGCTTTATTTTACTCTCTCTCTCACCAGACTAGTGGTTCATTTCAGTTCCTCACTCCAGTACGCAATCTGAATTCCTTGTCCTTAGAGCCATTCTCTATAAATCAAAAATTTCTTCATAAAGGATGTCAAAGGAAAGCTCGGTTATAAATAGCTTCTGGCTTGCTTCCAAAAGGGTTACTGTAATGTGGGGGAAACGTCTATATAGGTTTTTCTTGCCTCACCTAGTTTTTTTTTTTTTTTTTTTTTTTTAACGAGTCTTTTATTAAGCCAGATGAGAACCTTGGATTCTTCATCACAAGCAGAGCTGGAAATTTCTGCAACTTCACTCACCCCCTTCCCATCTCCAGGCACTGTAAATTGCATAGGGAAGCTCTGAGCAAATAAGCTCAGAGAGAGGCCAGCCTTGCTGTCGATTGGTGAGTTATGTATGAGTCTGAGAGCCCGTGCCATATATCATCAGCATGAGAGGAGAGAGGAATAGTTTGTAAGCAACAAATCAGCCTGGCACAGTTCTCAGCACATGTGAGTACTGAATAAATCTTTGTTGAGTGAGGGCAGGAGTGTGGAAATAGATAGCTTCCCAGCCCCTCCCCGAGTGGAATATTAGAGCATAATATTTTATAAAATGTAGGATGGTAGCATACATACATAACATAAAATTTGCCATTTCAACCATTTTAAGAGTACAGCTCACAGTGTGATTTTATTATATTGTTAGACACTAAATATAAAGACATTTCCAAAGTCAAATAGGCATGGTCTGAGATCATTCAACACTTTAAAGAGCCTCTCTCCTCACTACTCCAAGCGAGGCCCCTGGACCGGCTGCACCTGCTCCACCCCAGAGCTTGTCAAAAATGCAGAACCTTGGATGCCATCCCAGACCTAACTGAATCCAAATCAGCATTTAACAAGATCCCTAGGTAATTCATATGCACCAGTCTCATCCAAGGGGAAAGATATTTGAGAAGAGACTCTACTGAATAATGCCCAGGAAAATTCCACAGAGTCTCTCTATGGAAATGTGTGAAGAAGTTATCAGACTCGAGGGTCTTTATTCCATCCAGTGAGGGAAACTGGAGAGTTTCTGCAACGGCCATCTCGTCGGAGGAATGCCGCGGAACCCCAGACCTGTGGTCTCCTCCCATCCTGGGTCTGTGGGTGCCAGGGCAGGGCCCTGAGGAGGCAACGCTGCAGTTTCCCATTGCTTGGGAAATAAGAGCTGGGTGTAACTGGACTTATGGCCTTTAAATGAATTTGGGATTCATTGAGCTAGGAACACAAAGGATGTTGCTCTTTTTCCTTCCTGGGCAGTCTCAGGTTGCAAGTTTGAGAGAACACTAGCCCAAAGCAGAACCTGGAAATCCAATATGGCTGAGGCCAAGTTGAGAGTCCAAGAGAGAAGGTTAGAAATGTGATGAGGAGACCCCCTGGGCCAAGATTAGGTGGATCTCAGTCCAGGGCTGATGTCCCTCAACTCCTTTCCTGAACATTCATCAATAAACCAGCCCTGGACAGGAATTCAGGACATAAAGCAGTGCCTGGGAGGGATCACAGTCTGGAGACACATACCCTTAATTCCCTAATTCCGAGAAGTGGAACTAGTCCCAGCGGAGATACAGGGAAGGGGTTGGAGGGTTTTCTTCTGGTGAGGTGGAGAGAGCCAGGGATCCTTTCACAGAGACAGCCCCGGAGCAGGGGACCAAGACAGGGTGTCCTGGACTATGCAGAGCTGCCTTCACTCCCAGGCGTCCCGGTGCCCCCAGGCTGCCTTCTGTAGTAGAAACTGGCTTGAATCTCTGCCACCTGACTGCGACTTTCAGTCAGGACTCCAAAGAGGGTGTGGAGGAAGAGAGGAGCCCAGTTCCTGGGAGGAGGTCCCGGCTCTCGAGGGCTGTCTGGGCAAGCGGGCCCTGCTGGGTGGCCCAGAAGTCATGCTGCTTGGACCAAAGGCATCCGTTTCCATTAGAGAGTGCTTCAGGGAGCAGCCGGCACACCTTCTGGGAGGTCACGCTATGAATTAGTTATTTTTCTCTGCAGAGGCATGTTGTCCAAATGTATAAAAGCCTCACGGCAGCCCCGAGACAAATGACTGCGTTGTTTCCAGCATGCTTAAACAGGGAGGCTGCGGGCCTCTGGCGTTCCCCGTTTGCGGGAGCAGCTCAGGGATTGCCTCGAGCCCTGCGCCAGCAGGAGGGTGGCACGAAGCTCTCATCATCCTGACACACAGGCCCCGGGCGTCTCGTGTCCCTCAGGGAGCGCGCAGGCCGGGGGGAAACGCAGGCGGCTGACATCTCAGCCTTTCCCTTGGTCTCCCACAGGAGAAGGTGGAGATGTGAAAATGGCACGGTGAGCGGCCGTTTTCTTCCTCTCTTGCTAGATTCAGCTCCTGTCTTCGGTTGTCGTTTTCTTCAACGAGCAAGCTGGGCTTTTAGAAATGGAGTCGTTTTTCACAAGGAAATGGACCATGGGTTCCCAGGGCCCAGCGGAGCCCTAGCAGGGGAGAGGAGGCGCCAGGCTGGGTTTGTGACAGGCATGTCAGGATAAAGCCGAGTGCAGGTGCCTCAGAGCAGAAAGAAGCCTTCCATGCGCTTGAGAGCTTCCATGCCAGCTTGGATCGCGTAGGGAAAAGAGCTCAATCCACATTCCCTTTCTTTTTTTTTTTTTTTTTAAAG
>JAQZBX010046185.1:0-20843 GCA_029593785.1 Cabassous unicinctus | reverse complement strand
TCCAGTCTTCACCAGGATTCGATCCTGAAGACCTCCGATGTAGGAGAGAGGTGTTCTGCCATCTGCGCCACCTCGGCTCCTGGTTTTCGGAGCTTTCGGAGCATCTCGTCTTGTCTCTCTCCTTTTACGTCATCATCTTGCTGCATGGCTCCCGGGGCCTGGCGGCTCACCGGCACACAGAGCCTGGCAGCCCATGCGCCTTCTCTCTCTCTATATATTTTATTTTACCGGAAGGTCCCGGGGATCGAACCCAGGTCCCTCCATATGGCAGACGGACGCCCAACCATTTGAGCCACATCTGTCCCATCACTTCCCTTTATAAAAACTTCCACCACTAACTCTCCGTAATAGAAAATAAAATCCAAGGCCCTTGATCTGGCCATATCTTTCCAGATGATTCTTTTTCTCCCATGCTATTTTCTCAACTGATCCTTTGCTTCCTTACATTTGTCCTAGTAGCCACCAACAGATGGCATGTGCTTCTCCCAATTCTACTCATTTTTCGAGGCCCAGTTCAAATGTCATATCCTCTGCAAATCTTTCCTGAACTCCCCCCACTACTACACACTAACTAGATGTGTTCTCTCCCTTTTTGAACCCCAGCAGCACATGAATTGTTTCTCTCTTTAGTACTTACTGCTTTTCTTTCAGATCAAAGAAAGCACACAATAAGATGGAGTGGTGTGGCTTAAGGAAGTCCAACTGGCCATCTGGACAGATATTTCCACAGTGCTATAACCTTGAAGGATTCACCATCATCCTGGGACTGGTCTTCAACCTTGAAAACCCAGAAGCCTGATTATAACTGTAAGCAGAGAATGGAATCATCTCCCTGGGGTGCTCTTGTATTCATTAAGTTCATAGAAACTGATATTTATATAAACCAGGATCCAATTGATTAATTTATAATGAAAAATAGTATTATCAAAAGAACTGGAATCCTCTAGGTGGCAGATAATTGGATTCTGTCCTTCTAGGCAATACATTTGCTGGATGAGCATAATAGCATCATACCAAGAAAGCACGTTGATCTTAAAAAGCATTTCTTTAGCTCAGGCAGCCTGACATTCTCATCCACCACAGAGATGACATAGGCAAGGAAATCCTAATGATCAGATCCTTTTGACTTGAGACACAGGGCTTAGAAGGTCAATATTGGTGCTTGCCTCTATGACTGCCTTGTTTGGGGCTGCCATAGCAGATCAAGCCCTTTTTTTTGCAGAGTCTCTGCAAAGAGGATACAGAATGATTGATAAGATTGATTAGGCTTCTGTTTATTAATTTACAATCACATCTACTACCTTTTTGTGATTCCTCCCAGATGAACAGGATCAGAGTTTGGGTTGTTTTTGTTGATATTCTTCGACAGACTCTAGACTTTCTCCCACAAATAGCTAATTTCAAGGCAGTATTAGTATTAGTCTTAGTTGTGCTGCAGTAACAAACAACTAAAACAATCTCAGTGGCTTACAACGACAAAGATTTATTTCTTACATTACATTACATGCCAGCTGCAGCTCTGCAGCACATCTTCATTTTGGGACCAAAGCTGGAGAAGTAGCTCTATTTGAGACATGTTGCTTTCATGGCAGAGAAAAAAAAACATGGCAGAATCATGAGATGGCTCATAAATTTCTGCCCAGAGCGGCTAATGCCACTTCTACTCATAAGTCACATGGCCAAGCTTGATGACATTAGTGTAAGACGTATAATCCGCTCCTAAGGACAAGTCAGATAAGGAGGTCCTAGAAGGAAAGGGTCACAATATTGATGATGATACAGTCTCCAGCAAGGACTATTCAGCCTGTATGCACCAGTATGATCGTTACCAGTTAAAATATTAACTTCGAAAATATTGAAATACTTTAGTATTAGCTGGTAAATAGCTGCTGTCCCAAGCCTCCTGACCAACAATTCTAGGATCTCCTGGTACCTACTATTCGCAAACCAGCAACTTAAGGGTTAACATCTAGCAGCGAGGGATACCTCCAGCACCCTACTCAGGACTTTTAATCTGTTTGATTAATACCTAAGAACTACTTGTGTTAAATGTTTAATATCATCCTTGGCTAATTTCCTCTACTATGTAGATTTCTTCTTCTTTTTTTTAACAAGTAGATTTTTATTACTTTATTTTTGAGGGCAACCTGATTTCCAAGCTCTTGGAGAGAAACTTGCTGCAGTCTCTATGTGCTAACAATACTTAATTATAACAACAATTTGTAGTGCTTCCTACACATTTTTACATTTCTTTCCATAACATAGGGTATCGTATGTAATGATTGCTCACTAAATAAAAATTTATAGAAAGACTTACCTGGCTTTCCCCACTTAGCTAAATTTGTCTCTTTACTATCTCAACATACTATTTCTTATTTTGGGTCTCCTTGTTTTGTTTTTCATGTCATTTCTCATGTCTGCAAATGTCATTATCATTATCACTTTTTTTTTTTTTTAACTTTTGTATTTTACAAAGCACTTTCAGGTACACTATTCCATTTAATCTCCCCAACACTCCCAGGAGGTAGGAATTAGATCATTTTACAGGTGAAGAAACTGAGACTCAGTGAAGTCAGGTGACTTAATACCTACTTAGGTTTCATTCATTCATTCATCAAATATTTATTCAGTGCTTAAAGTGAGATTTATTGAAGTTGGACTTGAAAACAATTTTCCTGAATATAAGTCAAGGGTTTATTCCACTATTCTCAGCTACTTTATTTATCATTAGGGTCATGAACCCAAAGGATGGAAATAATAATAGTGTGTTGATTATATTGTTGAGGAGCCTACAACACAAGTCTCTGAAAGACTCCAATGTCATCTGTAAACTCCAACATTGCCATTAGCAAGGGCAGTCCCATTCCTCTTTGTGCTTGCTAATCAGCTCATTGTATATAACTGCACTTTTGATGAACGTATCTGCGGGTTTTGGAGCTATTCAAATTGGATTTGACACCAACTGTGGGGCCTTGCTCAGAGAAAGTAACTTAATCCTTTTCAGCTTCAGTTTTATCATCTGTAAAATGGGAATAATACTAATGCCATCTGGTCGTGGAGATGAAATAGATAAAAGTATGAAAAACTAGAAGCTCACTGTAGCCGTGGTTTCCAATTGTCTTTGATGAAGTTTTTTTTTAAACTCTGCATTCAAACGAAAAAAAACAATGTCTCCCTCGACGTAGGGTTACAAACTGACCATTGTTGGGACGTACTGTTCTTTATTCTCGAGTACATCATTTAGTTTTGGGATTTTATGACGCTGATACCCACTTTCTTTAACGGCGTGCTGACTTATTTGCCATTCATATGTCGTCCTTCATCCCCAGTTCGCCTTTCCCCAAATTACAAAACAAAACTACTAATTCCTAAAATCCAAAGGGTGCGCACCCAGCGCAGAGATCCACAAGGACATACACCCTAGGTAGGTCACCATGCAACGCCTCCCCGATCCCCTGAAGGGGGCGGAGCCAGAAAACTCTCGGATCTCACGCTTCTTCACCGGTCGGCGCCACTTCCCAATTCTCGCGAGGCTTCAAGCAACTCAGCTTCTGCGCACTACAAGCTACCAAGAGTCGAGGCGCCAAGGGAGGGGGAGGGGGAGGGGGAGGGGAAAGGGGGAGACGGTGGAAACGGCACGGCCGCCATCTTGTTTGTGCCCCCGCTTCGCGCGCGCTCCGTTTTCCGTGACGCACGCTTCCCCCTCCCCTCCGCCCTGCCCCGGCCGCTGCATTGCCCGACACCGCAGGAGCTCGGGGGCGGCTCCTGCTTTTCCCTACACTCCTGAGCAGAGGCGTGTAAGTATGCGGGAGCATCGGCGGGAAGGAGGGTGTAAGGTGGGCGGCGGCGGGGGGAGGGGCAGCGCTTCCCGCCTTCGGTGGAGACCTCACTTCCTTCGCGCGGCCGCTGCCGTAATTCGGTCCGGCCTGCCCGCCGCCATGTTGTGTTCTCGCCGCTGTCGCCGCTGTGCTCGTGGGGTCCGTGCGCTTCGTCGGCCCGGCCCGCGGGCTTTCTCCCATTGGCGGAAGGCGACAGCGGGGGGGCTCGCTCGTGATTGGTCGGTGGCGGGGAGGCCGCGGACCTGGCACCTTATTGGTCGCGCTGGCTCCGGACTGGGGGGTGAAAAAGTTGGACGCTGCAGGGGCGATGACCCCCTACGACGCAGGCGTGGGGTGGAAGATGGGGCAAGCCTAGAGGCCTTGAGGAGGAAGGGAGGGTGAAGGTCTGGCAAGTACTTTGGGGGTAGTTCGGGTATGGCCAGGAGTGGGGGTGGGCACCTCTAATTACAGAGGTGTCCTTACCTGGAAGTTGTGTGGACCCAGGATGCGAGCGTGCAAGCCCCTAGGATGTCGGACTTAGAAACAGCGAAACCCGAGTAACATGCTGAGGGGTTCTTCTAGATACAAGGGTGCTACACTTGTGTGACACAGTTTGGGAGTGACCCTGAAGTCCTTGGGTGCCCGATCTGAGGGCATGGTGTAGGAGGAAAAGGCAACAGGGCCCTATCCCAACGATAGGATCGGACAAGGATTTTGCTATAGAGTGTGAGCATTGAAACAAAGTTCTGGTGGAGCCCCAGAGTCCAAAGTTACCAGACCTGGGATCTGATGTGAGGAGGAGGTAAACAAGTCCCGGGCTAAGAGGATAGATGTGCCCGGTCTTAGTAACTAAATTCCAAGCCTAGGATGCACAGATCTGTAGAAGTGAGAAAGTACAATATAGGAAGCATTTCGGGGAACATTTTCAGACTTGGGAAGTATATTAAAAGAGCAATAATAGATTTTTGGGTCTCAGCATCAGACAGCTAGTTTTGAAATGTTGAGTGTGGAATTTGTCTGCTTTAGGAAAGGTACAGTTAGAGGCTGAGTTTCCAAAGCAACACTTTCTAGCAAATATTGGGTACTTGGCAATTATTTGCTGAATGATTGATTAATTAGTTTCCCCTTTGGAGGAGGGGAACTTAGCAGAGATCCTGGGTCTTGGCTCATTTTATATGTGCCTAAAAACACACCAATGCACTTTTTTTTTCATTTTAAGTAAGCAGCCCCAAACTAAAATAAGCAATGCATAGCTTCTTGCATCTTAAGTAACAGGACTTGTTAACACTTTCTGGTTCATATTTCAAAAAGCTTTTGTTTTCACTCAAAGTTGTTAGAGTCTCCTTGCCTGGGAGTACGTTCCTTTTCCACTGAATTGTGACCACTGGGATTGTATTATATTTGCTCATCCTAAAATGTGGGGACGGTGGAAACACATTTTTCTTAAACCTCTGTGTTTTCATAATTTGTTTTTGATTGTCTATATTAAGTGGTCCTTTCTAGCTTTCGATGAATATTACACTTCAAACCCATTTCAGGAAGCTCCTTTGGTTTTCAAATTTGGTCAGTTTTATGTGAATGCAACTAAATTTCCAAGTAAGGAATAGGGAAAGGGAATTGACATTTTAGGGCACACTGACTGCAGCACTTCTCTTAGGTAGGCATTGTCACCCCCATATTGCTGGTGAGGAAAATTGAGGATCAGAGAGGTTTAAGTAGCTTGCAATGTCACTTAGTTAATGTTTGAGCTGAGATTCAAACCCGGGATGCCTGATGCCAAAGCCTGTAGTTTTATCTGCTGTTACGTTTGGCTAGTCATGGGACTTGTCAAACTGTTTTATATTCCAAAGTGGATTGCCTTACTGTGATTTCTGTGTATTAAAGTGTATGGGATGGGAGAATAATAAGAATTTGTTATACTGTCACAAGGATTCAGACCACAGACTTGTAACCATAAAGAATAATATGGGGGGACAGATGTGGCTCAAACGGTTGGGTGTTCGTCTCCCATATGGAGGGACCTGGGTTCAATCCCCGGGAACTCCCGGTAAAAAATAAATAAAGTCCTTTAAAAAAAAAAAAAAAGAGTAATATGGGTTCTTAAACTGGGTACTTCAGTTATTTCCTTGGTTTCTTTTGTGAAAGGAAAGATTTGCAAAGTGAATTCTGGATTTTTCCTGAGCCAAGGTAGATGGGGAAAAAAAGTACAGAAACCTTAAGAATCTAGATTCTTTAGAACGGGCTGTGAAATATTGCTGTCACTGTCATTCTGTATGTGGAAGTGATTTATGCCATACAATGAGGATCTACCAAGTGCATAATGTGAAGAGGTCACTAGATAGCTTTTCACACATCACTAGTTTTCTTAGGATGTTTGTCTCCAGATATGAGGATTTATCCAAAGGCCTAGTGCCTTCTTCAAACTGTGGGATACTGATTCTAGAATATATTTAACTAGAATTATGTGTAAAATTAATTTCCAGTTTTGCTTGGAAACCATTAAGTAATTCAGGTTTCAAGGGAAGACCAGTGAATTAGAAGTTTTGTTTGTGAAACACTGCAATGTGGAAGATAGAGGTAAAGCTACGAGTGGAGATAGGGCTTGTCATGTATTTGCTTGGCATTGAAAGGACTGTGTTCTGTGTGTTAGTCTCAGCCTCATTCTGCTCAAATCATTAAATTATTCAAATACGAAGAATGTTATATATATATATATAAAACTTAGTTTATTACTAAGTCTAGACAAGATTATAGAAACGAGTATGGGTGTATACATATGTGTATATGTATATATCTGTATGTCTCTATGTATATCTTTATTCAGCAAGCATTTCTGCCCTTCAAGATCAGTGACCACCTTCATTCCGTATTAGCCCTTACACCCACAGTCACTTGCTGAACCTTGTTATCATCCAGAATTGACCACCTCAGAAGTCTTGAATCCCAGGAGGTCTGAGTAGATCTGAGTTGATATTAAAAATTGGTGAACCTCAGTTTTGTTTGCTAAGAGAAATCATATTAATGCTTTATACTTTACAGCCTGTGTCCATGTCATCTTATTGAATCCTTATGAGAAATAATTCTGTTATCATTTGTGCTCACATTTTTCATTTGATCAAAACTGATTCATGTACTAGGGAAGATACAGGTTTTCTTATCCCCATTTTATATACATAGAAATGGAGGCAAAGTGAAATGAGGCCATGCTATATGTCTGAGGCAGTTTTGAAATTCACATCTCTTGTCTTAGTTCAGAACCACTAAGGATCTAGAATATTATAGTTCCTACATTTATTGAGTGCTTACATTGTACCAACTAGGTTATAAATTCATTATATGTATTATTGTCATAAAATATGTGGTAGCTACAGTTAACCACCCTCATTTTACCTGTAATGGAGACTCGCAGAGAGGCTAGGTGATTTTTCTTTCTTTTTTTTTTTTTAGGACAGTGAAAGAGTTTAAGAAACAAGAAAAGAGATAGTACACACCCAAGACACGGGTGTGGGCACACTATAGGGTGAGACGCACGGCGAGGCTAAGTAATTTGTGGAAGGTCACACAGCCAGTGAGTGGCAGAGTCATAATTCAGACACAGGACTGTAATTCCAAAACAGTTTGTGGAGTCCTTATTCGTAAACACTATGTTATCTTGACTCCATAGAATATTATGGGGGGGAAATCCTTGCATCTTAGTTCAGTAAGTGTCCTTAGAATCCTTCATGCCTGTCCTTAGTACTGAGACCCTAAAGAATGAGAAGACATTGGCAAGGTCTCCTTGCTCTTCAAGGGCAAAGTCAAGTCCAGCCCAGATCACTGGGTTCCCAGACCATTGCTCATTCCACTGGACATGTCTCATTGCTTCTCTAGTGGAGGCATTGACTTAATGGATGAGATGACTGTAAGGTATCCTCTGTGTTTTGCCAAGTTTGCCTCATGCATATGAGGTTGAATGACAGAGGACATTATTGGGGTCACAGATGACCTTCCTGAGGTTTATTCCAGCCGCAGGCATATAACCTAGGAAGAACATTCCTTAGACAGCAAGTTCTTTTCCGTTCTATTTCTTGTACTCAGAGCAAACTGGTTGTGAGTTATCTGATGTCTTACAGTCTCTCTTTTCATTTTGTTTGTTCAGTTTTTCGTGCATGCACTTTGGTAAGCTAGGAAGGCTACAGGGTCATTTCAGTATTTTTCCTCAGAGCCTCAAAGCACCTAACATAATTTAAGGAGATTAAAATGCAGAAGGAAATGGATTTAAAATACTTTAGCCAAAAAGTGCCTTTGGTGGGGGACCATATAGTTACTGATTTTGGAGTCAGACCTAGAAAAGAATTCTGTCTCTTGCAAATTCATTGACCCTCTGTGTGAACTGGGGTGGGGAAGGGGGGCAGATTCTTAACCTCTCTGAGCCTTAGTTTCTTCCTCTCTAAAGTAGCATGGTAATACCTATGTTAGGTGCCTATCACTGAGTGGACGTCAGTAAGTGAGAAAACACATCACTTTCCTTTTAGAGCAGTGTAAAATCTGTCCTGGCAGCCAGTTAGCACTTCCCTGATGAGGAAGTCTTTTGTAATTATCTACTTTGTATGTACAGTACGATTTCTGCATGGGGGAGCAAACACTTGACATGAAAGAAATGACCTCATTTAGTTGTGCTGATATGATTTCAGAGCTGATTTTCAGTGGATGAGTATTAACTTTTGAATGCAAAAAATAGGATCATTGGTTTCAGGGAAAGATTGTCTCCTGTTCTCCTCTGTTAACCCCTAGGTACTGAGTGGTAATGGTACTGATGAGATGAAAATTTTTTTTCATATTTGCCAAATAACAACGATTATTAAAATCCAGAACAATCAGTTTTATGGTTCTGTCTAGAAGGAGAGATTTGCTAATATTATAGTTAAAATTTTTTTTTCTAATTGTAGAAATGATCAGTTGAAGATGGACTGTTTTTTTGGTCTATGTGATGTGTAGTCACCTGGGTAACATTTTCCTGGAAGTAAGCAGGCAGACATCATTTTGGAATGGTTCAGGGAAAAAAAATATCTCTACCTGCAGAAATTTTTGCCAGATTGCAAAATTTGCTGCACCTTTCCCATACTTATTCATGTTTTAGCAGTGATGTACCTGAGAGCTGGCAGGTGTCTGAACTCATTTTTTATATAGGGCTTATATTTTCCATTTTTATTTAAGTTCTTATTTGTCTGCACATAGATTACTTCTAAAACCAGTGTACTTTCTTTTACGTCATGAGAGCTATCTGACGGATAAACTCATGGTGCAGTTTAGAGAGAGAGACTAATATCTAACCTTTGCATTTGAATGTTTACAGTAGAATAGGCTTAAATTAAAGGTTCACATTCATGTCCAAGGTATATAAATTGTCCTGTTTAAAGGAATACCCTCTATTTAAAAAATCAACAATATATCCTTATAAATCAGATTCAAAAATTGTTCTGTTCTTAAATACATTCATGATATGAACTATAAATAGTGGTTTCAAGCAGTGCTTCAAGAAGACGAATGGGATGACATAGGAAATATTGGAGTGGGGAATATTCTATATCATGTTATTGGCTTAAATCTATTAGAGTTACTGAAGGTTTTCACAAAATTACTGTTATCTCTATTGTCAAATTGTCCAGTGATATATATGAAGTAAGAGTCTTTGCCCAGTGTTAAGAAAACATATCCCCTCACCACTGACATCTGCCCATTTTAAAAAAGAAAAGAGAAAGGGCTACAGTACATACTATCTGCACAGTTGAACATCTTTATCATTTTTAATTATCTTAAAAATTATTATACCCTGAGGTAAGTAGCATAGAATTTGCTCATTATCAAGTGATATCAGAAGGAGGACTTTTTAAGAAGTAAAGTATGCTTGATTGGCAATAATTTGGGAGGCAGAAGATTGCTACTTATGTTAGTATTTAATGTCATTTTCAGTAGTAAGTACTAAATTAAAAAGGAAGATGGCATAATGTGTGTAAAACTATAACCATTTTGGAAGGTCATCAGAATACAGTTGGATAGTCTTCTTTCAGTTCAACAAAACTTTTAAGTTGCCTTACAGCAGTATTTCCCAACTTGTTCGATTCAACTTTAGTTCTATACAATGCAATAAATGTCCCCTGGGGATGAAAAAAATGTCCTTGACAAAATAATGGCAAAAGTGAAATGAATTTCTTTACTGCAGAATTATTTAGAGCTTTTATGTTCATGTACCCTATGGCCTTTCAGGAGGGAGGATACATTATACAGTGTTTCTCCATCTTGTTTGGCCATTGAACCCTGTTTGTGAGAACACCTAATAAACATTTCATGTTATGACTGGTATATAGTGGAGCCCAGTCGAGCAGTTCTGGTATAGAGTCTATAAATTAAAAAAGAAAATCATCATTTTATATAGGATAACATGGCCAATTGAGGAAAAAAACTTTTATTGGAGCATATATGTCTTCAAAGTAATATTGATGGATGGATTGATTTTAATATAAGATTCCCATATTCCACTCTTATTAAGAGTTTGCATTGGTGTGCTACATTTGTTACAATTGATAAAAGCACATTTTTATAATTGTAGTATTAACTGTAGTCCATGATTTAACTTAGGGTTCACTGTGTTGTGCAGTTCATGGATTAAAAAATTATGATCTATAATGTACATTTGGTATATTTTTTCCATACTCCCCCTATTATTAACACCATGTATTAGTATTGTACATTTGTTCTAAAAAAGTTTTTATTCTAGTATATATACAATCTAAAATTTCCCCTTTTAACCACACACAAATATATAATTCAGCACTGTTAATTATGTTCACAATGTTATGTTACCATCACCACTAGACATTACCAAAACTTTTCCATCTTCCCACATGGAAACTCTGTATATATTTTAAGCCTTAACTACCTATTCCCTATCCCCACCCTATCCCCTGCTGACCTATTCTAGATTCTGACTGAATTTGCTTATTCTAATTATTTCATATCACTGAGATCAGACAACATTTGTCCTTTTGTGTCTGGCTTATTTCACTCAACATGCTGTCTTCAGAGTTCATCCATGTTCTTGCATGTATCAGAACTTCATTTCTTTTTATGGCTGAATAATCTTCCCTTGTGTGTATATACCACATTTTGATTATCCATTGATCAGTTGATGGACATTTAGGTTGCTTCCATTTTTTGGCAATTGTGAATAATGCCTCTGTGAACATTGGTGTACACATATCTGTTGGAGACCCTGCTTTAAATTCTTCAGGGTATGTACCTAGAATTGGGATTGCCGGGTCATATGGTAATTCTATATTTAACTTCCTGAGGAACTGTCAAACTATCTTGCACCATTTTATATTCCCACCAGCAGTGAGTTGAGTATTCCTATTTCTGCACATCCTCTCCACCACTTATAATTTTCGTTGTTGTTTCTTAGGAGGTACCAGGGATCAGGGACCTCGTACATGCAAAGCAAGTGCTCAACCACTGAGCTACACCACTCCCTTTACTGTTTTTTTTTTTTTTTTTTTAAATAGTGGCCATTCTAGGGGGTGTGAAATGATATCCCATTGTGGTTTTGATTTGCATTTCCCTAATGGCTAATGATATTGAGCATCTTTTTGTGAGCTTTTTTGGTAATTTGTGTATTTTCTTTAGAGAAATGTCTAGTCACATCTTTTGCCCATTTTTTGACTGTTGTGTTTTGGGATTTCTTTATATTTTGGATATTAAACCCTTATCAGATGGATACGTGGTTTCCAAATATTTTTTCCCATTATGTAGGTGGTGGTTTTACTTTCATGCCAGAGTCCTTTAATGCACAAAAGTTTTAAATTTTGATGAGGTCCCATTTACTTATTTTTTCTTTTGTTGCTTGTACTTTGGGTATAAAGTCTAAGATACCATTGCCTAATGCATGATCCTGAAGATGCTTCTCTATGCTTTCTTCTAGTAGTTTTATAGTTCCTACTTTTATGTTTAGATCTTTGATCCATGGGGATCCGCCTTCATTCATTTGCAAATGAAGATCCAGTATTCCCAGCACCATTTGTTGAAGATATATTCTTTCCCAATTGAGGGGTCTTTGCCCCCTTGTCAAAAATCACTTGGCCATAAATGTGAGGGTTGATTTCTGAGCTCTCAATTCGATTCCATTGTTCTATATGTCTGTCCTTGTGCCAGTACCATGCTCTTTTGAATACTGTGGCTTCATAGTAAGTTTTAAGATCAAGAAGTATGAGTCTTCCAACTTTGTTGTTCTTTTTCAAAATGGCTTTGGCTATTTGGGACCCCTTACCCTTCCATATCAATTTGATAATTAGCTTTTCCATTTCTTTAAAGAAGGTTGTTGGAATTTTGATTGGGATTCTGTTGAATCTGTAAATCGCTTTGGGTAGAATTGACATCTTAACAATATTTAGTCTTCCAGTTCGTAAACTTGGGATGTCTTTCCATTTATTTAGGTCTTCTTTGATTTCTTTTAGTAATGTTTTGTAGTTTTCTGTGTACAAGGCCTTTACATCCTTGGTTGAATTTATTCCTAGATATTTGATTCTTTTAGTTGCTCTTGTAAACGGAATTTTTTTTCTTGATTTCTTCTTCTGATTATTATAAGTGTATAAAAACACAAATTGAGTTTTGGATGTTGATCTTGTACCTCTCTACTTCACTGAATTCATTTTTCAGCTCTAGGAGCTTTGTTGTGGATTTTTCAGAATTTTCTGTATGTAGGATCATGTCATCTGCAAATAGGGAAAGTTTTACTTCTTCCTTTCCAATTTGGGTGCCTTTGTTTCTTTCTCTTGCCTAATCCTCTGGCTAGAACTTCAAGTACAATGTTGAATAACAGTGGTGACAATGGGCATCCTTGTCTTGTTCCTGATCGTAGAGGGAAAGCTTTCAGTCTTTCCCCATTAAGTAGGATGTTAACTGTGGGTTTTTCATATATGCCCTTTATTGGTTGAAGAAGTTTCCTTCTATTCCTAGTATTCTAAGTGTTTTTTTTTGTTTGTTTGTTTTTATCAAGAAAGGATATGCGATTTTGTCAAATGCCTTTTCTGCATCAATTGAGATGATCATATGGCTTTTCTCCTTCATTCTTTTAATGGGGTGTATTACATTTATTGTTTTTCTTATGTTGAACCAGCCTTGCATACCTGGGATAAAACCCACTTGATTATGGTATATAATTCTTTTAATGTGCTGTTGGATTTGATTTGCAAGTATTGCTGAGGATTTTTGCATCTATAGTCATAAGAGAAATTGGTCTGTAATTTTCTATTCTTATGCCTTTATCTGGCTTTGGTATGAGGATGATTTGTCCTTGTAGAATTAATTAGGGAATATTCCCTTCTCTTCAGTTTTTTGGAAGAGTTTGAACAGGATTGGTGTTAATTCTTCTTGAAATGTTTGGTAAAATTCTCCTGTGAATCCATCTGGTTCTGGGCTTTTCTTTGTTGGGAGTTTTTTTTTTGTTGTTGTTAATGTGTGTGTGTGTGTGTATATATATATATATATATATATAAACATATACATATATATTGTTTTTGTGTGTGTATATATATATTTATTTATTGGAAAAGTTGTGGACTTAGAATACAATCATGCACATGTGTGGAATTCCCATACAACACCCCTCCACCAACATACTACATAGTTGTGGAACATTTTTTTTTTTTTTTACAAATTATGAGATAATATAATCAGACTATTACTACTAACAATGGTCTATAGCACACATTGGTATATTTTTTTCATACCCCCATATTATTAACACAGTATGTCTTTGACATTGATGCAAGAATGTTACAGTATTTCTGTTAACTATAGTCCATAAGTTACATTAATTGTATTTTTCCCATGCTTCTTCACATTCTTAGCGCCTTGCAATAGTGACGTATATTTGTTCTAGTTCATAGAAGGGCATTCTTGTATTTGTACTATTAATCATAATTCTCATCTACCTTTGGGTTCACTGTTATTCAGATCCTAGATTATTTTGATTACTGAGTCAATCTCTTTACTAGTTACTGTTATTGAGATCTTCTTGAGTCAGTGTAGGTAGTTTGTGTGTTTCTAGGAATTTGCCTGTTTGATCTAGGTTATCTAATATTGTTGGTGTATAGTTGTTCAAAGTTCCTTTCACAGTTCTTTTTAGTTCAGATTTTTATTTCTGATTTGGTTATTTGTGTCCTCTCTTTTTTTTTCTTTATGAGTCTAGCTAAATGTTTGGCAATTTTATTGATCTTTTCAAAGAACAAACTTTTGGTTTTGTTGATCCCCTCTATTGATTTTTTTCTCTATTTCATTTATCTCCCCTCTGATCTTTGTTATTTCCTTCCTTCTGCTTGCTTTGGGTTTAGTTTGCTCTTTTCTAGTTCTTCCAGTCTTGAATTTAGTTCTCTGATTTGAAATCTTTCTTTTTTTTAAACATAAGCCTTTAGAGCTATAAATTTCCCTCTCAGTGCTGCCTTTGCCACATCCCTTAAGTTTTGGTATGTTGTATTTTCATTTTAATTTGCCTCAAGTTATTTCCTAATTTCCTTTGTAATTTCCTGTTTAACATATTGGTTGTTTAAGGGTATATTGTTTAATTTCTACACATTTGTGAATTTTCCATTTCTCTCTCTGTTCTAGCTTCATTCTCTTGTGGTCAGAAAAGGTATGTTGTTTGATTTCAATATTTTTTAATTTATTGAGACTTGTTTTGTGACCTAACATATGGTCTATCCTGGAGAATGATGTTATGTGCCCTTGAGAATAATGTGTATTCTGCTCATGGGTGAAGTGTTCTATATATGTCTATTAGGTCTAGTTAGTTTATAGCCATTATTGAATATCATCCAAGTCTTGTATTTCCTTATTGATCTTCTGTCTACAGTGCTATCCATTATTTAAAGTGGTATATTAAAGTCTCCTATTAATGTAGAACTGTCTATTTCTCCCTTCAAATCTGTCAGTATTTACTTAATACATTTGGGGCTCTGCTTAAAATATTTTATCTGATATTAGTATAGCTACCCCAGGTCTCTTTTGGTTACTGCTTGCATGGTATATTTTTTCCATCCTTTCACTTTCAGCCTACGTATGTCTTTGAATTTAAGATGAGTCCTCTTGTAGACAGTGTATGGTTTGGCCATGCTTTTTTATCCATTCTGCCAGCCTCTGCCTTTTGACTGCAGAATTTAAGCCATTTACATTTAAAGTCACTACTGATAATGTAGGACTTTCTTTTGCCATTTTGCTATTTAGTGTTTTAAAGTTTTATGCCTTTTTTGTCCCTCAGTTTTTCCATTAATGCCTACTTTCATATTACTTGGTTTTTTGTATTGAACCATATTGAGTTCTGTTTCATTTCTGTCTGGATATATTTTTCATATATTTTCCTTGTGGTTATTATAGAGTGAAGTTTAACATCCTAATAGATGTAAGATATGTCTCCAAAGTAACATAGACTCTTAGGATGGATGTGATTTCAAAGGTCAGCTAGTCCATTTGCCAATAACAGTAATAGTGGCAGCTAACTTTTTTTTTTTTTTAAACCAAAATCTTCTCCAGTCATCTACTTTTGAAAATGCCCTACTACACCTCTGATAACAGGATTGCTGCAGTATCTTTTTTTTCCCTCTTATTCATTTAGAGTGCTGCCATCCTTCAACCCTGTCCCCTTCCTCCAGTTTTTCCACATGTTGCACCCAAAGTGATCTCTTTTTTTTTTAAGCTTTTTTTTTTTTAATTTACTTTATTTTAAAAATTTATTTATCTCCGGGGAACCGAACCTGGGACCTCCCACATGAGAGGCAAGGACCCAGCGGACTGAGCCACATCTGCTTCCCATGGGCACTGGCGTCTCCTGGCTTGTGGCCTCTGCTTGTTGTGGCAGGGGTGGCATCTAGTCTGTTTTGGTGGGGGTGGTGTCCAATTTTGTTGCGGCGGTGCCTAGCTCTGTTATGGCGGGAGGAGGCGTCTACCTCTTCTGTCTTCTTTAGGAGTCTTCTGTCTTCTTAGAAGTCTTCTGTCTTGTTTTAGGAGGCACCAGGAACCAAACCTGGGACCTCCCATGTGGTAGGCGGGTGCCCAAGTGGTTGAGCTACATCTGCTTCCCTAAAGTGATCTTTTAAAAGAGTAATTCTGGTTGTTCCAATCCCATGTTTAAAAGTCTTCAGTGGATCATTATTGTCCTCAGAAAAAAGTTCTAGTATCTTAGTCTTGTCTAGCTCCATTTACCTTTCTAACTTCACTTCTAGCCTCTTGCCTCTGGGTATACCATATTACAGCATTTCCAGGAATGGGATGCTTTCTGTCAGTGCCTGGCCTTTGCACAGGCAGTTTGCTTTGATCTTTCCACCTTAGCAGGTTCCTATTCTTAGGATTTTAATTCTCCCAGGAAACCTTCTCTGGCCAGCCTAAGACTGAGTTAGACACTGGGTTAGCTGCCCTGTCTCTGTGCTCCTATGCATTTGCCCTTACTGTAACTCTTAAGAGAGCATTTATGATTGCTTATTTTAGCTCTCCCCTTTCTTAGAATAAACTCTACTCTCTTTGAGGACAGGAACCCTGTTTACTTTAGGATCTCCAGAGCTTAGTTATCACGATGCCTATGCATATAAATATTTACTAAATTATCCTTAATCTTTACATCCCTGTAAGTTGTTTTACAGTATAGAAAACTGGTCTCAATTAAGTTACTAGCCTGACGTCCCTCAGCTAAACTATAGTGAGGAGAGATTAGAATCTAAATCTTTATAGAGGGAAGCGGATGTGGGTCAATCGATAGGGCTCCTGTTTACCATATGGGAGGCCCCGGGTTCGCTTCCCGGGGCCTCCTGGTGAAGGCAAGCCAGCCCGCGCGGCGTGGTGAGCTGACGCAGCCGGACGACCCAACAAAAGGGAGACAAGCAGACACAGAAAAACACACAGCAAATGGACACAGCGAGCACAAGCATCGGGGGGGATAAATAAATAAATAAATAAAATCTTAATAAATAAATAAATAAATAAATAAATAAATAAATCTTTATAGATGCAAAGCCTGAATTTTCCCCGCCTGTTACCCTACATGTCTGCTTTTTCTCATTCTGCCTTTGCATATCTCTTGTCAAGTGTTCAACATGTCTCTTGTCAAGTGTTCAAACAGCCTGTGCTTATCAACTCCATCCATAGCTTTACATCTTTGGACAGCTCTGATATATAGAGAGTTGAAGGGGGGCGGATGTGGCTCAAATGGTTGGGCGTCCGTCTGCCATATGGAGGGACCTGGGTTCGATCCCTGGGACCTCCTGGTAAAATAAAAATAAAAATATATATATATATAGAGAGAGAAGATGCATGGGCTGCCAGGCCTGTGTGCCAGTGAGCCGCCAGGCCCCGAGAGCCATGCAGTGAGATGATGACATAAAAGGAGAAAGAAAAGACGAGATGCTCCGAAAGCTCCGAAAACCAGGAGCCGAGGTGGCGCAGATGGCAGAACACCTCTCCTACATCGGAGGTCTCCAGGATTGAATCCTGGTGAAGACTGGAGGAGGAGGATGAGAAGAGATGAAACACACAGAGAATTGCCCAGTGAATGGACACAAAACAGCAAATGGGGAAGGGCGGGTTTAAAATGGATCAAGTAAATAAATGTTTTTTTTTTTTATTTTAAAGATTTATTTATTTATCCCCCCCTTGCTGCTTGTGTTTTTACTGTGTCCATTCGCTGTGTGTTTCTTCCGTGTCTGCTTATCTCCCCCTCGCTGTGAGGTCCCGCTGCATCAGCCCACTGTGCCGTGCAGGCCCGCCTGCTGCATGGTAAACGGGGGCTCTATCGATTGAGCCACACCCGCTTCCTGCTGTGAGGTCTTGCTGCATCAGCCTACCGCGCTGCGCGGGCCGGCCGGCCTGCCCTCACAAGGAGGCCCCGGGAAGCGAACCCGGGGCCTCCCATATGGCAAACAGGAGCTCTATCCACTGAGCCACACCCGCTTCCCTATTCATTTCTATTTCTATTTCTGTTCTTTCTTTGAGCAAGCATTTACTGAGCACCAGTGCCATGTTCCTTATTCCAATGATGTTATCATTGCTCACAAAATTTTTTGGGTTATTATCTTCAGAACTTCTGTCAGGTTCTTTTGAATGTGTCTTGACTTTTTTTAAAAAAAAACAACTTTGAAGGTGGATTCAGTTTGGGAAATAGCTAATAGTTGATCAGTACCAAGTCAGGTGAAAGATGTGAGTCAAAAGTTGCAATCTGTTAGCCCTCGATTTTCTTTGATCTGATTATTATTAAAAACAAAATTTTTCTGAACCAAAAGTAAAGATGGAAAGATTGGCATTTTCAGAATATGGCTTTTGCTACTTTTCAAGAATCTGAAGCTCTTACTGGTGTGGGTCAGTGTTGCTGCATAGCCATGGTCAATTGGAGCTGAGGAGTGCCTGCTCCTTTAAATGGCACATGCACTCTCCAGCTTTCCTCAATCCCCACTATTCCCTTTTATTCCCTTGACACTAAGACAGAGATCAGATTTGACTTATGTGTCTGTGCTGAGCACTAGGAATATGGAGATAAATAAAACACAGTTGTTGCCTTCAAGAAACCCTTCTCAGTAGTAGAGACAAGTTAAAAAGTAATTATGCTAAGTTATATGCTAAGTGAAATTAGCCAGACACAAAAAGACATTGTTTTGTTCATTTACGTGAAATATATAGAGTAAACTAGTTCATAGAGACAGAAAGTAAATTAGAATTTGCCAGAGGCTAGGGAGAGGGGGTGTGGTGGAATGGAGCTACTGTTTAGGTAATTTATGGTGGTGATGGTAGCACAACATTATGAATGTAATTAATACCACTAAATTGTTAAAATGGCAACACTTAAAATGGTTAAAATGGCAAATTTTATGCTGTATATATGTTGCCACAATAAAAATTTTTTTAAAAGTAATTGTAATATGCAAGTGCTATAGTCAAGTGCATATTTAAATATTAATTGAATATCTACCACATGCCAGTTACTATGCTCAGTGCTTTCACTTATCTCACTTAAGCTTCAACAGTCCAGTGAATTGGTGGTGGTGGTGTTTTGTTTTGTTGTTGTTTTTTGTTGTTTTTTTTTTTCATTTTACACCTGAAGAAATGAGCTCAGAGATGGTTGAGTAAGTTGGCCAAGATCATATAGAAGTAGATAGCTGTGATTCAGAGTCAGTCTTCTGACCAAGAGCATCACTTTCCACCCTGCCTTCTGTGAGAGCATTGAAGCTTGAACCACATAACCAAAGTTATGGGTTTTGTGATCTGGGTGTTTTTTTGGGATAAGAAGATGCAGTTGTCTGGGATTGAAGGTTGTTGAGATCCAGGATCAGAGAAGAATGTGAGTTGGAATCTCAGAGATCCCACAAGACTCATAGTCCTCTCCACAGTTAATGACAGGCTAGAGAAGAGAAAGCTATAGTAAGTGAATTGATGAGGTTGCCAAATAGAAATTCATGGATAATTTGAGTTCTATTCCTTCCCAACTGTAACTTGAGGCTAAGGTGGCTGTTGATACGAAATAGGAGTTGAAGTATTTTTCCTACAAACTGTCAAGAACTATAAAAAACTCTGCTGAAGACCTTCACAAAGTATGAAGGGACAATATTGGTTTAATCTGGTACATCAAAAGTAGAGTTGAAGGACGGACTTTTGGAAAAATATCCAGACCTCAGCTGGATTGGTGGTAAAAGGCATGGATATCTGGCATAAAAACTGGGGAAGATTTTTAGTAGCAACTGGTAGTCCTCCCGCACTGGGCTTTATGGCTGTGGAGTTGCTGAATGCAGGCCTCTGGGATATGCTGGAGATAGAGGAGACTTTCTCTTCAAGTATCTTCAGGGACTTAAGCAGGTCTTGCCCCTCTCTGAGCCTTAGCCCTGCTGTAAAACAAGGACATTGGATTGGACAACATAGCACTCTGTGTTTATTTGATGCGTCTCTAGGCATTGTACAATGTGCTTTATATACTTCAGCTCATTTATTCCTTACAGTGGCTCTGTGATGTAGATGGTGATATCCGTATTTTACAGATGAGGAAACTGAAGCTCAAGGTCAGTCCAGAGTCATACAATTAATTACAGGAGCCAGAAATACAATTACAGGAGCCAAACTAGCTCTACCTGACTCCCAAGTGCTTAGGTGCTTTGCCATACTGCCACTAATTAAGTCTAGTGATGTGAACGTGTTATTCTTCTTCTTCTGGGCTTATTGGCCTTTCTGCTTTCTGTTCCGAGGTTGATAGCTATTCAGAATTTGCCATCTAAACGCTTGAGAAAAGAACGAATCACAATATCTGTAATTCTTTGTAACCTCAGGCACATGCCCCCTCTCCTCTTAACATTCAGACTCTTATTTGGATGCCATAGTGAAATTGTCACACAGTCCCTTAATATTTCAGTGTATACTGCTGTTAATAATTTATTCATTTGTTAGCTGTCTCAAATCCTTGTAGATTATAAATGTTATTTGTTACTGGTTAAATGTTCTAAATTAGTAATAAAATTTATATTAACTTATAGGGTGCTATTTTGGTCAGATACTTAGCCAAGTCTCTGATCAACAGATGAAACTCAACAGTAGTCAGATTGCTAATTTTTAAATGAATGAAGTTGGGTAATGGCTTATGCATAAAATATATGTGATACCTAAGAATTTCCTTGGATGTGCCCTGGGTGTGCCATGTTTTGGTAAGCAGTGTGATACAGTCTGGGAAGAGAAACACCCTAGGGGGGACCTTTGCATGCTAGATGTATGGCTCCTCTAAATCTCACTTTTTCACACTTTTAAGGGGGTTGTAGTGAGGATTAAAGGGATAATGTCTGTAATATACCTGGTACTTAGTTGACGTTCAGAAATTATTTCATCTCAATATGGGAAATGAGTGGACTGCATGTAGAGAAGTTAATATGCCAAAGTGATTAGAAAGAACACTTTGGTCCTTTTTCAGGGCCCTGCTGAATCTTTGCAGATGCCCAGAATGACTTCTCATGTAAAGTCAACCAAGGAATTTCTAAA
>JAQZBX010046184.1:0-20840 GCA_029593785.1 Cabassous unicinctus | reverse complement strand
CTTTAAAAAAAAAAAAAGGATATCAGGGAAACAAGGAATAAGCAATATGAAAATATTTGTAAAGTGATAGAAATTTTAAAAAGGAACCAAACAGAACTACTGGAATTGAAGATCACAATAACTAAAATGAAAAATTCCCAGGAGGGTTTCAACAGCTGGCAGAAGAATGAATCAGTGAACTTGAAGACAAAAAATTGAAATGAATTCCAGCAGCGGAACAGAAAGAAAAAAGAATTATAAAACGTGAAAATAGCCTAAGACACCTCTTGGATACCATCAAGCATACCAATATATGCATTATGGGGGTCCCAGAAAGAAAGAAAGGGGCAGAATCGATATTCAAAGAAATTATGACAGAGAACTCCCCAAATATAGCAAAAAGCATGAACATGCATATCCAAGAAGCCCAGAGAATACCAAACAGGAGAAACACGAAGTAAAATATACCCAGTTATATGTTATTCACATTCCTGAATGTAAGGACAACGAGAGAGTTTTGAAAGCTACAAGAGAAAAGCAAGGTGTTGTGTACGAGGGAGTCCCAATTAGACCGAGTGCTAATTTCCCATCAGAAACCATGGAGGCTTAAGGCAGTGGGTTGAAATACCTAGAGTGCTGAAAGAAAACAACTGCCAACCAAGAAAACTGAAGCATAGTGTCTTTAAGTCTCCTCTGCCACCACCTTTGTCCAAGGTGGGTTGGAGCAATAGCCATTCTTACAGCCAGGCTCCCAGTGATTTGAAGTCACTAATCAAAAGCTATGATCACTGATTGGCTGTGCCCCTGGTCTTGGGGGAAAAGGATTCTTCAACTAGTAACTAACTCATGATGATTCTACTGCACCAGCATTTCTTGTATGCCTCTCCCTTCTCCATCTTTACTCAGAATCTTTTGCCAGGTTCAGTGCAATGGTCTCATAACTAACCTCACCTTCAGACTCCCCCAAGAGTGATTTTTCTAACATGCAAAACTGATTAAATCACAAACAAGCAAAAGCTCACAGTAACATCCTAATTAATGGGGAAAGACTGAAATGATCAGGAACAAGAAAGGGTACCCATTGTTACCACTTTTATTCAACATTGTACTGTAATTTCTTGCCAGGGCAATTAGGCAAGAAATAGAAATAAAAGGCATACAAATTGGAAAGAAAGAAATAAAACATTCCCTATTTGTAGATCACATGATCCTATATCAGAAAATCCTGAATCCACAACAAAGCTCCTAGAGCTAATAAATGAATTTGGCAAAGTGTCAGGGTACAAGATCAACACCCAAAATCCAGTATTATTTGTATACACAAGCAAAGAAGAATCAGAAGAAGAAATTCACGTTCACAATAGCAACTAAAAGAATCTAATATCTAGGAATAAATTTAACCAAGGATGGTAGGGACTTGTATGCAGAAACTACAAAACATCACTAAAAGAAATCAAAAAGGACCCAAATAATGGAAAGATATTCCATGTTCATGGATTGGAAAACTAAACATTGTTAAGATGTCAGTCCTACCCAAGTAATTATAGATTCAACACAATCCCAAACAAAATTCCAACAACTTTGCAGAAATGGAAAAGCCAATCATCAAATTTTTATATAGGTGTAAGGTGCCCAGATAGGCAAAGACATCTTGAAAAAGAAAAATGAAGTTGGAGGACTCATAGTTCCTGATATTAAAAGTTACTACAGGGGGCAGATGTGGCTCAAATGGTTGGGCATCCATCTCCCATATGGAGGGACCTGGGTTTGATCCCTGGGACCTTCCAGTAGAAATAAAAAAAGAGGGATATAGAAGGCACGTGGGCGTGTGTGCCGTCAGGCCCCAACGAGCCATGCAGCAAGATGATGACATAACAGGATAGTGACACAAGGGACAGCAAAGACGAGACGTGCCAAAAAACTAAGGTGGCGCAGGTGGTAGGACACCTTTCTCCCACATCAGAGGTTCCGAGGATCGAATTCCAGTGAAGACAGGAGGAGAAGGATGAGAAGAGAGGGCAGGAAACAGACATAGAGAGTTGCCCAGTGAATGCACACAAAACCAGCAAAAACGGGGTGTGGGGAGATAAAAATGGATAAAAGTAAGTAAATAAATAAATGGATCTTTAATAAAAAAAAAAGTTACCTCAAAGCCACAGTAATATAAAACAGTGTGGTATTGGCAGGACAGACCTATAGACAAATGGAATCAAACTGAGTGCTCAGAAATCAATCTTCACACTTATGCCAACTAATTTTTGACAAGGGGACAAAGACCACTCAATTAGGAAAGAAGTCTCTTCAACCAATGGTGCTGGGAGAACTGAATCTCCATTTGCAAAAAAAAAGAGGACCTCTACCTCACACCTTCTACAAAAACCAACCGAAAATGGATCAAAAGACCTAATTATAAGAGCCAGAACTCTTAAACTCCTAAAAGAAAGCGTAGGGAAGCATCTTCAGTACCTTGTATTCGGCAATAGTTTCTTACGCCCAAAGCACAAGCAACTAAAGAATATATAGATAAATGAGACCTCATCAAAATTAAAACCTCCTATGCCTCAAGGGACTTTATCATGAAAGTAAAATGACAACTTACACAATGGAAGAAAATATTTGGAAATCACATGTCAGATAAAGGTTTAATATCCAAAATATATAATAATATAAATATATTATTATATTAATAAATATTAATAAATATATAAAGTCTTCAATTTAACAATAAAATGACAAAGAAACTAATTAAAAAATGGGCAAAAGACTTAAATAGACATCTTTCAAAGAAGATATACAAATGACCAGAAAGCATATGAAAAGATGTTCAACAGCCATTATGGAAATGCAAATCAAAAACCACAAGGAGATACCATTTCTCACCCATTAGATTGGGTGCTATTAAAAAAGTGGAAAACAAGTGTTGGAGAAGATGTGGAGAAATAGGAACACTCATTCATTGCTCGTGGCAATGTAAAATAGTACAGCCAGTGTGGAAGACAATTTGGTGGTTCCTCAGAAAGTTAAGTATGGAATTACCTCACGACCTGGCAATTCTACTTCTAGGCATATACCCAAAAGAACTTAAAGCAGGAACTAGAACAAATATTTTCACACTGATGTTCATAGAGGCATTTTTCACAATTGCCAAAAGATGGAAACAACCCAAGTATACAACAATAGATGAAGGGAGAAACAAAATGTGGTATATACATATAATGGAATATTATTCAGTCATTAAAAGGAATGAAGCCCTGATACATATGACAACATGGATGAACCTTGAAGACATCAGGTTAAATGAAATAAATCAGGCACAAAAGGACAAATATTGTATAATCTCCCTGATTTTTAAATGATTAGAATAAGCAAACTCATAGAGTCAGAATCTAGAATATAGTTTACTAGGGGATGAGGTGGAGATAGGAAATGGGAAGTTAAGACTTAACATGTACAGGGTTCCTATTTGGAAGAACGGAAATGTTTTGGTAATGGATGGTGATGATAGTGGCACAAGATTGTGAATGTAATCAACTGCACTGAAATATATATATGTATGTGCTTAAAAAGGGAAATGTTAGGTTGTATATATGGTAACAGATTTAAAAATTTTAAAAACAATCCATTGAACTGCACTACAGTGAACCCTAAGTTATACCATAGACTATAATTAATAGCACAATTATAAAAATATGCTTTATTCAATTGTAACAAGTGTTCCACACAGAGCAAGGTGTTTATAATAGGGTGGTTTATGGGACTCCTGTATCTTATGCACGATTGTTCTGTAAACCCACAACTTCTCTAATAAAGAAAAAAAGGGGAGGGGGAAAGAGGGTTCAGCCTCTCTCACTGGCTGAGCTAAAGTCTAAGTTCTGAGAAAAAATAAATCTTTTAACTCTTATTAAAAACACATTAGGGAAGCGGATGTGGCTCAGGCAACTGGGCTCCCACCTACCACATGGGAGGGCTCTGGTTGGGATCCCAGTGCCTCCTAAAGAAGACAGAAAGCTGGCACAATGGGCAGGCACAGCAAGCTGACACAACAAGAGACACAAGAGGAAAAAACATAATGAGAGACACAACAAAGCAGGGAGTAGAGGTGCCTGGTGCCTCCTAAAGAAGACAGCCAGATGACATGACCAATAGGCGTGGCAAGATGACGCAACAAGATGATGCAACAAGAGACATGGGGAGGAAAAAAAGAATGAGAAACACAACAAAGCAGGGAGCGGAGGTGGCTCAAGTGATTAGGCACCTCCCTTCCACATCAGAGGTCCCAGGTTCGGCTCCTGGTGCCTCCTAAAGAAACAAGGAAGATGAACAGACACAGCAAGTGAAAAACAACAAGGGGGTGGGGAGAAATAAATAAATAAATAAAATAAATCTTATTTAAAAAAACACATTAGTTATGTGTTTTATACAGTTTCTTTTTTCATGAAGTTAAATCTCATGTATTAGCAGGTACTCAAGGAAAATCTGTAAATTATTTTAGGTGAGGGACTAAAAGGAGAAAAATCTGAAATAAAGATATTTTAGATTGTTGGGCAGAAAGGGTTAAATAAAAGGGTTTAACCTCTAAGTCATTCATCCAGAAAATTCTATGTTCCCAGGATTTCAGATTAAGCAAATTGTGATTCATACAGTAGAAAAAGCTATATCTTTTGCCTCCCTCTTTATGCTCTGTCTGTACCGGTCATCATGAAAGTTGCCTGATACCTCCCAAAACAACCCTATTAACAGCAGACAGTAATTGAGTTGCCATAAAATACTGTGCTGGCATGTGTGGGCATAAAATATGGAATATAAAACCTGGCTCCTGCCCTTAAATAACTTAAAATTTAAGAGAGAAAGAAGACAAGGACATAAGAACAATTAACCAACAATAAAAGTCAGAACCTCTTTGAAATTAACACTACTTTCAGCATCAAGGATCAAACACTTTATTGCTTTGAAATTGTTAATATTGTCAATGTGTTTCGTTTTTTCTTTTTTTTTTTAATTTCTTTTTTTTTTTTATGTGTTTTTAAAAATAAAAACACTTGAATATTGGAATGTTATAGAAGGCTGGTCTTTTCTGAACACAAACATTTCCCAAACCTCTGCATTATGATAGCAGCCAGTCAGATCACTAGGCTCCTCAGCCTCCACTTCCTGCAGAGTGCACTGGCACTTTTATGTCTCCATGCCACCACCTGCCTTAGCAAAGTAGGTCACATCAGGGCTCTTGGCTCTAAGACAGTAAGAGAGGGACTAGAACATGTTGTAACTGAGAAAGACTGTGATAATATCTTCCATAGGGACTTTTAGGAGTAGAACGACCAATAAGGTTATAACTATAATCATAATCATTCTTTTTATCTTTAACCCATCCTCCTCTTTCTTTGTTATGCAGCCTATACTCTAGTGAAATATACAAATTCAACACATTTCTATTATCTTGCCATACAGAGCTATGATAATAATATCTTGCATTTGTGTGGTGAATTATCATTTACAAAATATGTCCACATACATGACCTCTTTTAATCCTCAAAGCAAACTCTGTAGAACTGAATATTATTGGCCCTATTTAGAAAGACCTCACTTGAGGTTCAGAGCCCATTTCACTCCACTACTTGAGTTGACTGGTTATCTTACCCGCCGTCAGGGACAGGAGCTCCCCCGCTTGTAAAGCAGCCGAGCCTGATTCTAAAGGTTACTATTCTTTCTCTTCTAGATCCTAACTCTCCTGCCCGCCTCTCTCTCTGCCAATTCTCTCCATGGAATCTATACAATAGACAATGGATGACAACCATGGGACCAAACACCACACTAGGAATCGAGATTACCAAAAAAAGCCAAAGATGACCGACACTCTCAATCAGCCTGATTGGGGACACAGGGATGTAAATTGTTATAATACGGCAAGAGTTACACTAGAGAGGCACACATGGTATGGTGAGAGTTCCAAGGAATAATTAGCTGAAGTAAATGATGGTTGAGTCAGAATTTGAAAGACATGTACGCAAGATAAAGAGGACATTCCAGACTGATGGAACCGCCCACGCAAAGTAAGGAATGGGGAACAGCTAGAACTTCAATTTAACTCACCTCTCATCTATATCAATCTCAGCATGGTTGAATGTGACTGGGAAAAAACCCACAACCATTACTGACCTCAAGTGAGCTGTTAATGTTGCCTGAAAATGCTAGTTTCTCCCTATGCCACTCACATCCCTAGATGACTACTTCACAACTCCTTTCTCCTCAAACCTCCAACTATTCCCAACCCCTTCTTCTCTCTCATCTGATAACTTTGCTTACTATTCCATTGAGAACTTGCACAATCACCCACAATTACATCTACCATCCCACCCACATCTAGTCACATGTGTGCTCTGCTCTCACCAACATTAGTGTGGATGAACTGTGCATTCCTCTCTGAGCTAATTCCTCCTTGTACACTAGATCTGATGCACTCTTGCTGTCTCAAGGACACTGCTGCTAGCAATTCTCACCTCTCTCTCCCATATCATTTCCCTCAGCTTACAAAAATGCTCTAGTCCCTCAAATCTTAAAAAGTAAAAAAGAAACGCTCTCTCTTGACCCCACTTCTCCCCACCACTGTCTCATTTTTCTCCTTCGCTTTGTAACAAACTCCTCAAAAGAACTGCCTTGCCAACTGTCCCCAGTCTGTCTCCTCCGTTCTCTGTTGAACCCACTCTAATTAGGCCTTTTTCCAACTCTACTGAAACTGCTCTTGTGGTGCCGATGATCTCTGCATTGCTAAATTCAATGATCATTTCTCTGACCCTGTGTACTTGACCTGTCATCAGCATTTGACCCATTTGATCTCTTCCTCTTTGAAACATGCACTTCACTTGGCTTCCAGGACTTGATGCCCTCCTGATATTTTTCCTCCTCTTTGGATGGCAACTCCCATCCGTATCCTTTGCTAGTTCCTTTAAAATCTGGAGTCCCCAGGGCTTAGCCTTTGAACTTCTTCTCTTCAGCATCTACTCTCACTCCCTAAATGATTTCATCCAATCTCATGACTTTAAATACTAAGTAAATCACCCATGACTTCCACCTGAACCTCTCTTCTGAACTCCAGAATCCTTTATCCAACTGCATACTCAAAAGTGAACTTGGATGTCTGATATGTATCTCAAATTCACCATGCTAAAAAAACAATTCCTGATATTTCCCTTAGTTTTACTTTCCTAGGCTACTCATACAAATACCATGAAATGGTTCAACTTAAACAATGTAAATTCATTGTTCACAGTTTTGAGGTCAGGACAATGTCCAAATCAAGGCATCATCAAGATGATGCTTTCTCCCCAAAGAGTGTGGCATTCTGGGGTGGCTGCTAGAAATCCTTGGCTCCTCTGTTACATGGCAAAGCACATAGTAGCATCTCCTGGTCTCTTCTTTCTCTTCCAGATTTTGTTGATTTCAGCTTCTTACTTCCTGTGGCTTTCTCTCTCTTTGAATTTCATTCTTTTATAAATGACTCCAGTAATAGGATTAAGACCCATCTTGAATGAAGTGGTTACACCTTAATTGAAGTAACTTCATCAAAAGGTCCTACCTACAGTGGGTTTACATCCATAGGAATGGATTAAATTTAAGAACTTTTTTTTCTGGGATACATACAGTTTCAAACCACCACACTCTCCAAACCACTCTTCCCATAATCTCCAACAAAGTAAATAAAAACTACCTTCATTCAATGGCTCAGACCAAAAAACCTTAGTGTAATCCTTTAGTCCTCTTTTTTCTCTCATATCCAACATAAAGTCCACCAGCAAATTTCATTATCCCCACCCTCAAAATATGTACTGAATTATAACACTTCTCACCATCTCTATCACTTCCGTTCTCTTCTAAGCCATGGTCATTTTCAGATTACAACAACCCCCTTGCTTTGTCTCTTTGCTTACACTCTTGCCTTCCACCCCAGTCTATTCTCCAGACTAGCCAGGGTGATCCTGATCTTTTAATTAGATCAGGCCACACTAATGACTTTCCATCTCATACAGAGTAAAATCTGAAATTCTTTTCAGTGACCTTCACTTCCAAGATGATCTGCCTCACCACCACCTCTCTGACTACATAAATAAATGAGTAAATGAGTGAGTGGATGGTAGGGGCAGAAGAAAATGGGATGAGAGTGAAGCTAGAGACTTAGATGATGAACAACCTTTAGAACAAATCTAAGGAGTTTGGACTTTATCTGAGTATAAGGGGTAGTAATCAAAGGTTAAGAACTTTAGTAAAATAAATATCTTCAGTAAATTCTACCTATGTGAAGGATCCAACACATATGTCACTTCCTATAGAAACCCTGTTTCTGTACCCAAAAATCTAGCCACAGAAAACTCATGGCTCCTCCCTTAATATGCCACATTTTCAAACTTCCATGCCTTTGCATTTTCTATTCCTTTTGCCTGGAAGGCCCTTCCTTACTTTGAGTGTCTGAAACATTTCTCCTCATCCTTTCAGACTCACCTCAGGTGCTATCTTCTTTCTGAAGCTCTTCCTGACTGTCCTAGAGCAAGTTATGTGTTTTCTTTGGGCTTCCAAAGTATATTTTACCCATCTATCATATAGATTTTTATCACATTAGTATAGTTTTTGTTTATATTTTCAAATCCCTGGAGGACAAGATCCATGGTCGGTTCTCAATGGAGCTTCTTGCACTTTGCACACACAATGAGTTCAACCTAGTAGGTGCTCAATACATATTTGTTGAATAAAAAGAAGCCACCAAAATAGAATGAAATTTAGTAGACAAAAAGATACAAGAGAAACCAAGAGAGTAAAGCATCATCAAAACCAAAAGATGAGGGGTTTTCAAGAAGGAAGGAGTAGTCAATACTTCGGAAATTTAAGTAAGCTAACAGAGGTCATTGGATTTACCAAGTAGGGGTATTTAGAGGTTTGACGGTCAAATTTCAGTAGCAAACAACAGAAATCACTTTATATTTAAGCAGAAAGTGATTTAATATGGGGAATTAGGTGTTCATAACATCATTATAAGGGCTAGATAAGTGAGCACGAGGCTGCATCTTCTGGAATCCCAGAACAACGCTGAAGAATTCTCCTGCCGGAGTCACTCCAATGTCTGCCACAACGGGAGCAAGACAGCAACCATGGAACTACTGGCCCCAGCACCTCTAAGCTGCCAGGTCTGCACTAGCAAAAACAGGTGCCTGGCACTCTGCCTCTTGTTACCAGTGACTGGCCCTGGAATCTCTGCTAATACTGCCACAGAAAAATACATCTCCATGACTATGGGCCTTTGTTTTCTATTGCTGTGTAACAAATTACCACAATCTTAGTGGCTTAAACAACACCCATTAATTATCTCAATTCTGTAAGTTAGAAATCTAGGTAGGCTTACCTGGGTTCTCTGCTTAGGATCTCACAAGGACAAGGTGAAGGTGTCAGTGGGGCTGGATTCTCACCTGTAGGTTCTGGAGAAGAGCACTTCCAAGCTCATTTGGGTTGTTGGCAGAATTCAGTTCCTTGCAGTTGTGGGACTGAGGTCTTTGCTTCCTGGCTGCCAGCCAAGGATCAGTCTCCACTTCTAGAAGTTGCTCACAGTTCTTTCCATGGGCCTTCTCACAGGCCCTCTCACATTACAGCTGGCAGCAACACCCCTCAAGTTGAATCGGCTTCATGCTTGGAATCTGACATCCTTTATTGCTTCAAGCCAGAGAAAACTCTTTTAAAAGGGCCCATGTGATGAGATTACGCCCAACCTATCTTAAGGTCTACCGTGCCATATAACATAACATAATCATGGGAGTAGCATCCCATCATATTCACAGGTTGCCAGGCTTAGGGTGCAGAAACATGGCAGCTATTTTTTTTTTTAAATTCTGCCTACCACATTGCATTTGCCAGTAAAAGTAATAGAATAGGTGTACCTTCCAAATCTCATGCAAGGTACATCTGACCAGCTGAACCTAAGTCCCATCCAGAACCCAACTGCAAGGGAGTCAGGCAGTACAGAACAGTGTCTTTCAAACATTTAACCACAATCCACTAAAAGAAACACATATTTCATCCCAACCCAGTGTAAGCACACATATATACATACGAATAAATGAAACAAATTTTCATGAAATAATTCTTACCCTTACTAAGTGTAATATGCATTAAGAACAGATCTACTCTTTTCTGTTTTATCTTAAGCATTCTGATCTTTATCCACTGAATGGTTTCATGACCCTCAAAAAAAAAAACAACAACAAGATATCATTAGGAAGGTAAACTAATTTTTAATGTCAATCTACTTTCTCCATTACAATCCATTACATTTGGGAAATAATTTTCCTTCAGTTATATATCTTACCGTGCCTGATATGTAGTAACACATGTTTGTTCAATTGAATTGGATACAGACAATAGGCTTTCAATTCAATCTGGAAACAGACTGGGAAAAGTCTGAATCCTTTTATAGGGGTAGGTCCATAAATATCCAATAAAATCAAACAATGGATATCAAGAGATACTGCTGCCCTACTGCCCCCCACCCTGTCCGACCCCAATTTAAGAACGCTAAAGATACTAATTCACTGGAATATATTGGACCTATTTTTCAGTGGGGAAAAAATTACTACCAAGGAAGTGTTTACATGCAAAGTACAGGCATGCTAAATATTATAAATAGGTGTTGAAGCATGTGGAAATGTTGGCTTAGGTATCACTTATAATAAACACCTAATGACTGGCTTTGATTACCATGTGAATATGTAAGACACAATTCAAAGAACGTTGTTACTAAGACAACCCTGCCCTTCCAACAACTGCCCAGGTTTCATATTTTTGTTACACATCCCCAGATGGTGAACGGTGCCTCTGTACTAGGAAATGCTCTAGAGAAAAATTCACCAGTTTTCCGCTGCTCAATCTCTCTGAAAACTGCTCTTGAATTAAATGAGTTACTTGTTTAAATGCTTGATTTTTGTTATTTGAGTAAGCAGTAGACATATTCATGAGCAAAGCATTTCCATTTAACTGCAATCATTGCCCCGGGCAGCTTAAAAGGATCAGTTGAGAATTCAACTTAAATTTATTCTCTTTCTTTCTTTTTTTATATTATCATTATTAGTGCATTTTCATTATACCAATAATAATAAAAGAAAACAAAAAACAGACAAACAAAAAAAACTCATTACCACTCAGTCTCTCTATGCTTCCCCTGCCATACATAGCTGCTTTTCTGTTTCTGTCTCTCTAGTTTATTTGTATTTATAGTTTGTAAAAACAGTCTTATATATGCAATTTTACCCATATTTGTAGTTCACATGAGGTTTCAATAGGTTCAACAATCCCATGTTACATTTTTTAGCTTTCTGTCTATAATATACACGTCCTTAGACTTTCCCTTTCAACCACTGTCATACCCATAAAATAGCTCTCCTAGTTGCAAACACTATGATGTGTTTTCACCATTTCTATTCATTTCCAAAGATTTATGAACAACCTTTTTACCAATTCTGATTAACCCTCAGATTTTCATTCTCTACCCTCACTCTATTTTCTGGTGACCTATATTCTAATTATGAACTCCATGTGTTTACACAATATACTTAGTTCATAATAGCACAATCATACAGTATTTGTCCTTTTGTGTCTAGCTTGCTTCATGCAACATAATGTCCTCCAGGTTCATCCATGTTGTCATATACTTCACAAGTTCATTTCTTCTTACAGCTGAATAATATTCCATCATGTGTATACACCACAGTTTTTTTATCCATCCATCGGTTGATGGACACCTGAGTTGTTTCCAACTTTTGGCAATCATGAATAACACCGCTATGAACATCGGTGTGCAGATGTCTGTTTCTGTCACTGCCCTCAGTTCTTCTGGGTATATACCTAGTAGTGATATTGCTGGGTCACATTGCAAGTGTATATTTAACTTCCTTAGGAACTGCCAAACAGTCCTTTCCAGTGGCTATACCATTCTATATCCCCACCAACAATGAATAAGTGTACCTATCTGTTCACATCCTCTCCAACACTTGTTTTCCGACTTCTCAATAGTGGCCATTGTAATAGGTGTGAAGCACTATCTCACTGTAGTTGTGATTTGCGTTTCCCTAATCGCTAGTGATGCAGAACATTTTTTCATGTGTTTTTTCACCATTTGTATTTCTTCTTTGGACAATTGTCTATTCAAGTCCTTTGCCCATTTTTTAATCAGGTAGTTTGTCTTTTTATTGTTGAGTTATAGTATCTCTTTATATATCATCAATATTAAACTCTTATTGGATATGTGATTGCCAAATATCTTCTCCAATTGTATTGGCTGCTTTTTTACCCTTTTGATAAAGTCCTTTGAGGTGAAAAAGTGTTTAATTCTGAGGTGGTCCCACTTACCATTTTTTCTTTTGTTGCCTGTGCATTGGGTAAGAAACTACCACCTACCACAAGACCTTGAAGATGTTTTCCTATATTTTCTTCTAGGAGTTTATGGCCGTCACTTTTATATTAGGTCCTTGATGAATTTTGAGTTAATTTTTGTATAAGGTGTGAGATAGGGGTCCTCTTTCTTTCTTTTGAATATGGATATCCAGTTCTCTCAGCGCCATTTATTAAATAGACTGTTCTGGCCCAGGTGGGAGGGTTTGACAGCCTTGTCAAAAATCACTTGACCATAGCTGTGAGGGTCTATTTCTGAGTTATCTATTAGGTTCCATTGGTCAACATGTCTGTCTTTATGCCAGTACCATGCTGTTTTTACCACTGTAGCTAAGTAATATGCCTTAAAGTGAGGAAGTGAGAGTCCTTCAACTTCATTCTTCTTTTTAAGAGATATTTTTGGCTATTCAGGGCCCCTTACCCTTCCAAATAAATTTCATATACGGCTTTTCCATTTCTGCAAAAAAAGCTCTCATTTCTGATTTTATTTATTTGCATCTTCTATCTTTTTTTCTTTGTCAGTCTAGCTAAGGGTTTGTCAATTTTGATCATCTCAAAGTACCCAATTTTGGTTTTGTTGAAACTATTAATTTTTGTTTGTTTGTTTGTTTGTTTTTGTTGGTGGTGTTCTCAATTTCATTTATTTCTGCTCTGATATTATTTCTCTCCTTTGGCTTGGTCTGGGATTAGTTTGCTGTACTTTTTCTAGTTCCTCCAGGTGTGCGGTTAGATCTTCAATTTTAGCTCTTTCTTCTTTTTGAATGAGAACATTAAGGCATAACATTTTCCCTCTCAGCACTGCCTTTGCAGTGTCCCATAGGTTTTGATATGTTTTGTTCTCATTTTCACTCATCTCAAAATATTTACTGAATTCTCTTGCAATTTCTTCTTTGACCCACTGAATATTTATGAGTGTGTTGTTTAATCTCCATATATTTATGAATTTCCCCTTTTCTGCCCATTATTGACTTCCAGCTTCATTCCCTTATGAGTAGAGAAAGTGTTTTGTATAATTTCAATCTTTTTAAATTTATTGAGACCTGTCTTGTGACCCAACTTCTGGTCTATACTGGAGAAGGATCCATGAGCACTTGAAAAGAATGTATATCTTGCTGTTTTGTGGTCTAATGCTCTATAAATGTCTGTTAGGTCTAGTTCATTTATCATATTATTCAAGCTCTCTGTTTCTTTATTTATCCTCTGTCCAGATGTTCTATCCATTATTGAGAGTGGTATAGTGAAGTCTCCAACTATTATTGTAGAGACATCTATTTCTCCTTTTTGTTTTGCCAGTTTGTGCCTCGTGTATCTTGGGGCACTCAGGTTAGGTGCATAAATATTTATTATTGTTATTTATTCTAATGAATGCTCCTTTTATTAATATATAATGACCTTCTTCATCCCTTATAACAGTTTTGCATTTAAAAGCTATTTTGTCCAATATTAGTATTGGTACTCCAGCTCTCTTTTGGATACTATTTGCGTGGAATACCTTTTTCCAACCTTTCACTTTCAACCTCGTTGTGCCCTTATGTCTGACATGAATCTTTTATAGACAGCATATAGATGGCTCATAAATTTTCATCCATTCTATCAGTCTATGTCTTTTGTTTGGGTAGTTCAAACCATTAACATTCAATGTTATTACTGTAAAGACATTATTTATTTTGTCCATTTTGTCCTTTGGCTTTCTGTTGTCACATCTTACTATTTTCTGTCTTTTTACCCTTTAATTTACCCTTCCTAATAATCTTCATTTCTACACTCTTCTCTAATTCTCTCACCCTTGTTTTTGCCTTTCAGGCTGCATCACTCCCTTTAGTATCTCTTGTAATTCTGATCTTTTGGTAATATATTCTCTCAGTTTTCACTTGTCAGTAAAGAATTTGAAATCACCCTCATTTTTGAAGGACAATTTTGCCAGTTACAGAATTCTTGGCTTGCAGTTTTTATCTTTCAGTACCTTAAATACATTATACCACCTTTTCTTGACTCCATGATTTTTAATGAGAGGATGGCACGTAATCTTTTTGAGGCTCCTTTTTGTGTAATGCTTTGCTTTTCTCTTGCTGCTTTCAGAATCCTCTCGTTATATCTGATATTTGTCTTTCTGAATAGTAGGTGTCTCAGTAGGTCTATTCGGATTTATTCTGTTTGTGGTGTGTTGTCCTTCTTGGATATTGGTAGTTACATCTTTCATAAGGGTTGGGAAGCTTTTGGTGATTATTTCCTCAAATATTCTTTCTGTTCTTTTTCCATTCTCTTCTCCTTCTGGGACACTGATAACGCATATGTTTGTGTGTTTCACGCTGTCATTCAATCCCCTGAGATCCTGTTCTATTTTTTGCATTCTTTGCTTTTTCTGTTCTCCTGTTTTTTCCAGTTTTGATGTTCTGGCCTCGAAATCACTAATTCTGTCTTTAAGCAATTAAAATCTGCTGTTATGTACCTTTAATGTATTTTTAATTGTATCCATCATGTCTTTCATTTCCATAAGCTCAGGTACTTTTTTTTGTAGGCTTTCAAATTGTTCTTTATGCTCACCAGTATCTTCTTAATATCCTTTATCTCTTTAGTCATATTTTCCTTCAATTCTTTGAATTGATTTAGGAGATTTGTGTGATTATCATTGACTAGTTATCTTCAATCCTGCATCTTGTCAGGATATTTGGTTTGTTCCTTTGGCTGGGCCATCTCTTCCTGTTTCCTAGTATGGCTTGTAATTTTTTTGCTGATGTCTAGGCATCTGAATATGTTGGTGAATTTACTCTTCTGGTCAATTTCTCTCTCTTGCCTAGTGTTTTTGTTTTTTCCACAGCTCTTCTTTGATTTTTGGTTCAACATATTCCAAGCCTTTAAAATTGTCCAGCTTAAGTTATCAAAATTAGGCCAGGGACTCATTAATGGGACACAGATGTTCTCCCATGAGTGGGACTAGAGACGCGGAAGCAGTTTTTCTCCTTGCAATTTCCTGGCCAGCCAGCAGACGGTGTTCATCATGGAGGCTTTCTACTGAGGTGTTTCTTTCAACTTCTGCTTTCTAAGGTGGGCTCTGCAGGCCGAATTCATTAAAGAAAAGCCCTCTGATGTACCCTCTCTCTTCCCTTGTAATAGCTGACCAGGAGCAAGACATCTGTTCTCCTCCAGTCAGCTGCTGTGAACCACGGGTTTTATCCAGGCTTAATGTCTTGAGGGTGGGGGGTGGCAGCTCTTCCTGGCCACTGCAGGGGTTTAGCAACTCACATTTGTTGTTTCGGGTTCTTCATCTCTCTGATCCTCACCTTCCTGAGAGTTACGGAGCACTGTCCTGCTGACCCCAAAGCAGTTCCCTCAGACAACTTTTGGCCCTTTCTCAGTTGTTTTTGTGAGAGAGTTGAGTCCTGCCTGCCTACTCCAACACCATCTTCCTGGAACTCCACCCTCTTTCTTTCTGTTGTCATATCACTGACAGAGTTTCACACAGTGAGTTTTAACTCTGTTTGAGAGAAAATTAAGAATCTGGTCTCCCTAAATAAGGATCATGTTATAGTGTCTTCTTCAATCAGTTGCACCAGAGTATAAATGTGGGGGCAACAGGGGTATTGCAGAATATAAGAAGTGAGGCATTGGGGTTAGCTTATAGTTGTAACAAAACCTAAAAATTACTTTAAGAACTAGAAGACTTTGAAACCAGTGAATTTGTAAAGGTTTAGGGACTTTTGCTTTCAAGATTGTCAATTATCTAGATATATGGTCTGTAGGGAGGTATGAACATTGATAAGTCAATTAATAAATATTTAATGGACACCTACTATATGTTATTTACTAGTCTACATACTGGGGATGCAGAAGTGATCAAAAGAGCTTAAGTCCCTGCTTATTATCTAGCAGGAGGAGGCAGAGAACAACCAGAAATTATTTAAGTAATGACTGGACAATATGAAAGGAGTCCTGGGATTCAGACTGCACCTATTTGAAGTGTTGAAGTTTGACATATGTATATACCTATGAAAACATTACACATCAAAGTAATCACCACAGCTATCATCCCTAAAAGTTTCTTTGTGCCTCTTTGTAATTCTACCTTCCAACACCTCCCCATCCTTAGGCAAGCATTGCTCTGTTTTCTGCCAATATAGTTTGCATTTTCTAGGCTATTGTTTAAATGGAATTATACCATATATACTCATTTTTGGCTTCTTTTACTTAGCATAATTAGTTTGAATTTTATCCATGTTGTTGGGTATCAATAGTCCATTCCTTTTATGCTGATCCATTAATATACTGATGGACATTTTGGGTTGTTTTCAGATTTAGGCTATTATTCAAAAAACTTTGTGGACATTCACGTAAAAGACTTTATTTGAACACATGCTTTGTTATTTTTTGGGAAAATACCTGGGAGTAGATTGGCTGGGTCATATGGTAGGTATACGTTTAACTTTTTAAGAAGCTGCCGAATTGTTTTCCAAAGTGGTTATACCTTTTTTCCACTCCATCAGAAGCATAGGAGAATTCTACTTGCTCCACATCCTTGCTAACACTTGGCATGGGCAGTCTTTTAGTTTTAGACATTCTAATAGTTGTTACTGTTACCTCATTGTGGTTTTAATTTGCATTTCCCTAATGCCTTATGATGTCAAACATCTTTCTGGGTGCTTATTTGCCACTTACACATCTTCTTTGGTATGTATCCATTCAAATCTTTTGCCCATTTATTTAATTGGATTGGTTATTTTCACAATATTGGTTTTTGAGAGTTCTTTATATGTTCTGGATACATGCCTGTATCATACATATGATTTGCAAATATTTTCTCCCAGTCAGCAGTTTTTCTTTTCGTTATCTTAATTGTGTTTTTTGAAGAGCAGTTTTCAATTTTGATGAAGTCCAATTTATCTTCTTTTTAATTTTTTAATGGATCATGCTTTTGGTGTTGTGTCTAAGAAATCTTTGCTTAATCCAAGGTCAAAAAGAATTTCTATATTTTCTGAAAGAAGTTGAATTGTTTTAAGTTTTACATTTAGGCTGATAATTCCTTTTGAGTTAAAATTTTTAAAGTAGTTGCAAGGCATGGATTGAAGTTCATTTTTGCATAGGAATACTGATTCTACTGTATTATCTTTGTACCCTGTAAAAAAATCAATTGAGCATATATTTGTGGGTCTATTTCTAGAATCTCTATCCTGGTCCCTTGATCTATTTTCCTATTCTGGCACCAGTATCACATTTTCCTGATGACTGTAGCTTTGGAATAAATCTTAGAGTCAGGTAACATTGGCCCTCCAAATTTAATCTTCTTTTCCAAACTTATTTTAGCTATTCTAGGCCTTTTATCTTTCCATTTAAATTTTAGAATCAGCTTGTCAAATTCTACAAAAACCGGGGATTGAACCCAGGACCTTGTACATGGGAATGGGCGTTCAACCACTTGAGCTACATCTACTCCCCAGTAGCTTTTTATTTAATTCGACAGGATTTTCTACACAGACAATCATGCTGTCTGTGAATAAAGAAGTTTTACTTCTTCCTTTCAAATCTGGATATTTTATTTTCTGTATTTTATTTTGTTGCCTTCTTGCACTGGCTAAAACCTTCAGTACAATGTTGAATAGAAGTTCTGAGAGGAGACACCCTTGCCTTGATACTGATCTTAGGGAGAAAGAACTTGGTCTTTAGCTGTTAGCTGTACTTTTTAGATAGATGCCCTTTATTAGATTGAGAAAGTTCTACTCTATTCCAAGTTTGCTATGAGTTTTTGTCAGAAATGGATGTCGGCTTTTTGTCAAACGCTTTCTGCATGCATGAGATGATGATATGGTTTTCCTTTTTCAGTCTATTAATATGTTGCGCTACATTGATCAATTTTCTAATGTTAAAATACCTTGTATTCCTGGAAATAAACCCCACTTAATCATGATGTATATCAATCTTGTAAATATGGTTAGATTCAATTTGCTGAATTTTCGTTAAAAAATGTTTAGTCTAGAAAAAAATTGTTTCTTCAACAAATGGTGCTGAGGAAACTGGATACCCACATGCAAGAATGAAGTTATACCCCTACCTCACATCATATATTAAAAATCAACTTAAAAGAGATGGAGGACTAAAAATATAAAACTCTTGGAAGATAACACAGGGGAAATATTCATGACATGGAATTTGGCAATGGATTCTTAGCTATGACACCAAAAGCACAAGCAACAAAAGAAACAATAGATAAATTTAGACTTCATCAAAATTAAAAGCCTTTGTGAGTATCAAGAAAGTGAAAAAACAACTTACAGAGTGGGAGAAAAAAGTTTCAGGCCACATATCAGATAAGGGCTTAATAGCTAGAATATAAAAAGAACTTTTTACAATGCAACAAAAAAAAAGGTCCAACTTTTAAAATGTGCAAAGGATGTGAATAGACATTTTTCCAAAGAAAATACAAAAATGGCCAATAAGCATGTGAAAAGATGCTCAATATCATTAGCCGTTAGAGATATGCAAATCAAAACCACATGAGATACCACTTCACACCCACAAGGATGGTTATTATTAAAAAAAAAAAAAAAGGAAAATAACAAGTGTTGCAGACGACGTGGTGAAATTCAACTCTGGTGCACTATTGGTGGGAATGTAAAATGGTGCAGCCATTGTGGAATGCAATATGTTGTTTCCTATAAATGTAAATATAGAATTATCATATGACCTGGCATTCCACTTCTAGGTATATACCCAAAGAAAGTAAAAAGAGGGTCTCAAACAGATACTTGTACTCCAATGTTTATAGTAACATTATTCACAGTAGCCAAAAGGTGGAAACAATCTAAGTGTCCATCAACAAATGAATGGATAAACAAAACGTGGTATATACACACAATGGAATATTATTTGGCCATAAATGAAAGGATGAAATTATAAGACATGCTGCAACATGCACTGATCAGTTCTCAATTCAATACCTAAGGCAGACACCCTTCAGACCACTGGAGTTATCTCTCTATGCAGCTTTCTCCTCTCCAGGCCTCTGCTCTGTGAAATCTAGCTGCCTCCCCAAACAACCAAGTCCATTTCCACAATTCAGGGAGACTGCTGGGTTGCTAGACGGCCTGGTTTCTCTTCTCTGTGCCAGAGTCTGGAAACTTCATCCTGTCTGTAAGCTGGGGAAATCATAGGGTTCACCTCATCTCCCATCTCTTAGGGATCACTGTCCTTGTTGCCTGAAGTCTGATGTGTTGAAAATAGTTTATCCATTTTTTGTGGTTGTTTCCAGAGGGAGTATAAATCTGGTCCCTACTATTCCATCTTGACTAGAAGTGGCAGTGTTAACTCCAAATTACATTTTAATGTTAAGCTTTACTTCTCTGGTTTTGTTTTCTGATTTTTTCCTTCTTAGATGATAGATTTTATGTGGACATATGGGGAATGACAATTGCTAGACATGAGGAGAAATTAGAGGGAATGAGCTGACAGATGGTAAATATTGTTAAAAAGAAAAAAGGGAAAGAATTAGGAATTGAATGAGAACAAGCAGTCAGATCCTGCAGAAACAGACTATCAAAGCCATTGGAAATTCAGATTCTTGCCTTTAACAGCCTTAATGTGTGGCTGCGGGAAGATGCAAGCTAGTCTCTTTAATTTGGAAACTGCAGTCTTTTAGTGAGCTTTACTGATTTTTACTTGTCCTCGCAGCAGACCAACAAAGGCAAAGCTTGGGGATTTGTCATCTCTGATTCACAGGCAGAGAAACACCAAAGCTGTTGGGAAAGTGACAAACTCAAAGTCACCCGGAGAACCAGTGCCTGGGTGAGGACTAGAAGCTTTAAGCACATCTTTTATTACTTTATCCAAATGATTATCTAAGCATTTTTTCACCTTGGGGGAGGGCTAATTGTGGTGCAGAGGGAAACACAGGGAATTTGCAGTAGGAATCTAGGATTATAGTCCCAGCTCTGCCACCAACTAGCTATGTGACCTTGAGGAAGTCAATTCAATTCTCTAGGCCTCAGTTCCTCAACTGGAAACTGGAATAAGAACTTTACTTGTGGGGTGACTGTGAGGGTTAAGCGTAAAGTTAACACAGTGCCTGGTACTTAATATTACAGATAGGGTTCTGTGCGTTATCTCTTCTACAGGGATTTGCATTTTTACTGGAAAGACGTCTGAAATACAATCTTCCACTGCAGACTGTCAAATAAGAGCTGGAAAGAGAGATATTTAGGTTGAGCGCTATCTGAGGCTTCTCTGGTCACCCCACAACCCCATCACTTCTGGACCACCTACTTCTACTCATCAGGCCATCTCAGCCCTGGCTCCCTCCTAATCATAGAATTGGGATCAAAAGACCTGAGATTCACTTCCTACATATCTGTGTTCTGTGTTGTCAGGTACTGCACTAAGCACTTTGCACATATTGTCATTTAGTCCTCACAACCCTTTGTTGTTATATCAATTTTATAAATGAGGCAAGC
>JAQZBX010046183.1:0-20840 GCA_029593785.1 Cabassous unicinctus | reverse complement strand
AGACCTCACATGAGTAAAACCAATTCCAGTATATTTTCTTTAAGCTTGGGCCCAATGGTGAGGCCTCCTATTCCTGGGGTCTGCTCCCCATTGGGTGGCAAGGGGTCTCTGGTCAGACTCCACATTCCGTCACCAACATTTGAAACCTAGAAGCCTAGAAACCAAGTGCGGGTTTGCTGTTCAGCACTCCGGCAGATTTCAACCATCACCCCAAACCAAAACCAAGTTAATTTTATACTCACTGAAGTCATTGAAGTCCTAGGGAAAACTGGTTTCTCTTGCGACCTGCTGCTTTCGGGATCCTTGGTCCTTGGGGTGGGAAATCCCCGCTCCTCAGTCTTCGGAGATAACAGGACTCCGGCAGCTGCTGGACTGGAAGAGTGGATGTCCAAGCCCGAGGGACCAGGATTCCACTGGGCAGTGATCTTCTCAGAGGTCCTGGGGTCTCACCTGGGGTACCAAATTGAAGGAAACCCCGCAGGAGTCCCTCTGGGTTCTTGTCCCGAGCAGATGAATACTTCTCAATCTGGTTTGGGAGGTACTGGTGAAGTTACTCACAGTCCCCATGGAAATGTCTAGCAGGGGTGGTCTATTTGCAAGACCATGGGATATGGAGTTAGCGATAAGGAGACTTCCACTTTTCAAACTCTAGACCCTAGACTTGAGACCAATGTAGCTTAACTTTTTAGAATCTGTTTACTATTCCATATGATTGGGAAAATGCCTTGTCTCCCAGGTTTGTTGTGAGAATCAAATAATATATATGAAATGTATAGCAGTATTTATAACACATAGTTGGTGCTCAATACTTGTCATCCCCTCTCTCATACAATCATCTGCAATCCATTGCTTATGGACATGTTAACCATGTAAGAATCAAACTCTTTAAATCCTAAGAGTATTAGATAAAATCAAGTACTATAAAACTCTAAGGTTGATATTATTATAGAATTTGTTAAATTATTTTGCTTCTTTAATAAAACTCTGAACCTGAGTGTCCTTTGAGCATATTGATAGGTGTCCTGTCAGCATATTCAATCTGGGCATCTCTTTGAACACCATCAGTTCATTTTAACCCTAAAGTGATTCTGTCCAACAGGCTCTGCTCCCCTCTCACCCCTTCCTACTCAAACTACATAATATCTGTTGTTCTTTGCCCTCCAAACAACCTGATCTTTGGTTTGATTGTTTAGTTTTTAGAATGTTCCTACAACATGACATTTGCACACTCAATTATTTCTGCAAGGAATTCTTCCCTCCTGAGTCAACTCCTATTGATCCTAAAGATCTAAACTCTAACTAATGTCACTAACGTCACTCTCTCAGGAGACTACTCAATCCCCCCAGGTCAAGTTACATTGTTAAATGCTCTTTTGGTATTATGAACATTTTCCTTGTAGCTGTGCAGTTATACAACATTCATGGTTTGTAATCATATTTATTTCTATGATTATTTACTATCTGTTTCCCTCACTAGATTCTAATTTCCTGACAGCATCAGAGGATTTACAGTGATCAGGACAGTCCATAGCAAATAGTAGGCACTTCATATTTATGGAATGAATGGATGTATAAAGCTGAAAGGCAGAACTATTATTTGTTTGTTTTTCATTGTATTGCCCCTATCCAAGTTGTTCTCATATAGCTTTAAAAATACCTATATTTCTCTTAATATAAGTTAAGAGCTCAATGAGGCTGGGTTTTAGCATTTCTAATGATTTTTTAAAATCAGTTCATATCCTTTTAAATATTTATTCTTGATTTCCAATTTATCTTCTGTATATGTTCCTTCTTAAAATTGAGCTTATCAGGTAGTCTAGTGTAGTCCTCAGCTTTTCATTCTCATCAATACAGTCCATAAATGTAATTCACAATTATGGTCTTAATTAGAAACTGTTTTTAAGTAAGCATGGAAAAAAAATAGTTTCCAGAACTTAAAGTTTTAGTCCTAGGAAGTTTGCTTATAAGCAATGTTTTACACTCTGATTATTTTATAGAACATGACAAAAGGATTGGGGGATAAGAGGAGCTGGAGAATATATAATTGCTAAACATAATAGCAGATCCCTGAAAAGCCTGTTTACTTTTTAAAATCTCAAGATGTATAATTTGGCTTTTAATTCCAACAAATTAGTGAAAGGGGATCAGATTATATAACTAAAGTATTTCTTCAGCTCCTGAATATTATGGTGACAGGGTAGGAATATTACCTCTGATAAGTGTTTTAAAACAACCTATACAATGTAATTCTTTGTACAGTAAATTAGTTCAAATCCCAAATATGAATGATAGTTGTTTCAGCTCACCATGTCCCTCAGAAGAGTTTACATTTCTTTTTAAAACATGTCAGAAATGCTAGAGAATAGTCAAGTTCTTTATATACAATATTATACAATATTAAATAGAAAAGGAGCATTTTAATATGCAAATTATCTATCTGATTAGGAGATAAATGATCTTTTTATTGCTCTGATTTGCTTGAAATACACAGTAGGTTTTTTTTTTTTTAGTAGGTTTTTATTAGATGAAAGAACATTAATATTAGCAAGTGTTCTGGTCAATTTTGAAAGCTAAAGCAATATTATTCTATAAGCACTGACCTGTTTTAAAACCACATTTAGAATGTAAGGGCAAATATAAACTTAAATTAATAATAAAAATGAAGGATTTAATTTTCCCTGTTGAACATAAGAGAATAATCTTAAAATAATCTTGTTCCTTTCTTTTAAAATGATTTCTAAATCAAAATAAGAATAAGCTTGCAAAGGGAAAATAACACACTGAAACACGATTAATGTTAATATGTTTATAGGAAGAGAAAAGAGTAAATTCATCAACAGAAAAAAATTACCGAACGTATTGATTTACAGATTTTTTTTTAAGTCTCAAAGCATAACACATTTTTCATGGAAACAAATATATCACCACTATAGTTACCATAATATAACGTTAACACAAAAGTCCATTTACCATTAAGAAAATCAGTGGCAATGGTGATGCAATACATTAGTTCATCTTTGTCAAACTTTTTGCTATTATACTTCCTGGCCTGCAGGAGTATTTGCCAGGATACAAAAGAAAATGTGTGACCTCAATTTTAACAATACATATAAGGCTCGGGCTGCCCATACTTATCTCTATATTTACTATATGATCACTAGGAACATTTTTATTTAACTACTCTGTATTTCTTTTACTATTAAGGCCATCCCCAGGGAATCAAACTTGTTAACAGTCATTTGGATATTAAGGACTCATTTATACAAAATAAGTGCAATATCAGGACTTAATATTCTATATGCCTAACTTAAGAGAAGAAAAAAACTGTATAGGAATTAACTTGAACATCATTTGAGATTATTTGGACTAGGTAATGTCATAGCATTGGACTGGGGAAAATGTGATACTATAGTTCCTTTCAGTTTTGGGATTTGCTTATTTTTAAATGCACCAGATGATTTTCCGAGGGCCATTCACATTCAATGTTTAGATTCATTTTATTAGTGGCATATACAAAGCACCATATAATATATGAAATGTAGAACAATCACGATTATGTAATTAACTGTAGAAATAACTGCTAATAAAATATAGCAATATTTAACACAGGATTTCTAAAACCATTACATAGTCAATACTTTTTCCAAAGGTATAATGTCCCATGTTTTATTTTACAGACGTTCTCTCTCAAGATTTATATGCATTTGGCACTTTTTTGGGCTGAAAATAGTTGATTTCTTCTATACAGTAATGTTACAGTTTTATACAAACTTCAGAAATACGGCATTTGGAACAGTCTTTACTAGTCTTTTCCAAGTGTTTGACTTCACACAACAGCAAATACTCTGAATGCCTTTCCTCCTGGAGGATTCTGTAAACTGGAAAAAAATACAGAAAAGTGTATTGATGTCATCTCCACAGACAATCCTTCAAATAAATCATGTCTTCTGGCAATCAAGAAAGCAGCTCTGTGAGTCCAGATGGCCAACTTTTGTAGGTTATTATAATTTACAGTTACTGGAAGTGAGTGAGTGAGGATGATTTAATTTTCTAAATCTTAGTTGTAAGGCAGTACTGCAAGTTTACTAAGAAATTTAAGATGCATAACAGCAATACTAGAACTGCACAGATTTTTACCTATTATCTCCTTTGATCTTAATACAGCAGAGTTAGACAGCTGTTATTACAATTTACTGGGGGAATACTGAGACTCAGGTTTACAAGGTGATTTGCAGAAACATTAACTGTAAGTTAAAAAGATAGCTGATACTTAAATACTCCAGAGTACTAGTACCAATGATTTGAAAAACACAATAGGCTCTTTTCTCCTAAAGTATATTAGGTACATGAGTTCTCACGACCAATAAAATATATCCTACTAATGGACTAAATACTATGAGATGACCTGAAAGAGTTTATTCACATCATGCTAGGCATCTGACTTCCAATTAAAAAGAGAGTTTGGTTCTAGGGGAAAATCAGACACATTGTTTTTGTCAAATACTTTGTCAGGTAACTGGATTATAGAAATATTCAATGCCTTGCTCATCTAGAAAGAATTAAATATAAAAACTAATCTAGAAAATCCAAAAGAGGGTGAAAGAAATTTCCTTATTATAACATCTGTTAACAAACGAATGGTTCTGACTCATAATCTGATTTTCAAGTTGATTTATAAGGCTGCGGGAGACAGGCACCTCTGGTACCCAGCTTCTCCCATCCCTGGAAGGGTGACTGTTAGGCACGTGTGCAAAGGAAACATACTGGCGCAGCCACTTAACTTCAAACCCATACGAAAGTGGGTCATCTGTAAAGCCATGATAAACAAAGGAGAGATAGTACATAAAAAATATTGGAGACATATATTATAATATATATACATATCGTTTTACCTTTCTGAGAAGATTCCATTCTGAAAAGAAGCAGTGTATGTCTTTCGTTTGTCCACAGGCATAATGTCAACATAACCACCATGATTTCGAACTACTCCAGCATGTACTGCTGCTCTGCAGATACTAGACAGCTGAAAGGGCAAGGAAAAACCTGCCATTAGGGAATTCCTGCTGAACTGGTCCTGCCAAACTCCTGCTGGACTGAAGTTGCTCACATCTGCCTCTACAGGGATAGCCAGTGAGCAGCAACTGAATGATGATTTGTACATAAACGAATACTTTAAAGGTAAAAGCCACAAATGTCAAAGCTAATTCAGAGCTAGTCTGAAGGCAGATCTTAGCAGTGGCTGCAATAGGAAATTCCTACCAACTCATCTAGCAAATACTTGTCCTGTCCAAACAGCAGGCTTTTAGAACCCAGCAGTTGCACAGCAGAAGCAATAAAAAGCAAATTAGCTCCTTTTACCTCTGCCAAGGCCGACTCATCATTCTTAAATTTCAACCTTTCTTAATCCATACCAGACTCCCTCTGACCAAATATTCACATATTGGATCGTCTGTACCTCATTTATGCCTAGTTTCTATAGACAGCTCATGTCTGGTTTTGGATATCCCTGTAACCCCTTTTCTAAAATACATGTTTATATTAAGTTTATTTATTTATTTTTTTTAAAAAAAGATTTATTTATTTATTTATTTATCCCCCCCTTGCTGCTTGTGTTTGCTGTGTCCATTCGCTGTGTGTTTTCTCCATGTCTGCTTATCTCCCCCTTGCTGTGAGGTCCCGCTGCATCAGCCCACCGTGCCGCGCGGGCCGGCCTGCCCTCACAAGGAGGCCCCGGGAAGCGAACCCGGGGCCTCACACATGGTAAACGGGGGCTCTATCCATTGAGCCACACCCGCTTCCTGTTGTGAGGTCTTGCTGCATCAGCCCACGAGGCCGCGCGGGCTGGCCTGCCCTCACAAGGAGGCCCAGGGAAGCGAACCCGGGGCCTCCCATATGGTAAACGGGAGCTCCATCCACTGAGCCACACCCGCTTCCCCTATATTAAGTTTAATATAAAATTTAAGTTTTATACACTGGTTTAAATGGTCTGACATGGAATATTAGGGAAGTTTTATGATTGTAAAGGACCAGTTAAGAAATCTGAATTTAGCAGGATTACTGTGGAGGAGAAAATAATGGTTTCAGGTCCAATACTTTCAAATTTTTTTAAACTATGGACTTCTAGAAGTCACATGATATTTTTGGTCCATTAAAGACATCTCTAAATTTTACAATTGCTTGTATCCAAATGCTCTACCAAAATTTATCAATATCTGAGTATAGCCTGAGGAAATCACTCTAACTCTTTCAATATAGAGCAATTTACCTCAAATCCACAGAGGTCTTTCCTCATCACTCTGGTATGTTCTTTTTTCATCTCTATGCACATATGGGTGACTTAATGTGTTTTTATAAGGTCGCAAAAGCATGTGTATCTTCCACGGCCTTGCTTTATTACTGTGCTCTGAACTCTGTGGCATCAGTCAGTATTTATTAGCTCAGAGAGAACAAATGCTAAGCAGCTTAATCCTTTTCATGCTTTTGCTATATCACAAAATGCCATATATCTAAAACCTTATATTCTGACTCTGATGAGGCAATTTATTCACCATTTAAAGTGCCTCACTGAATAATTTTTGTATCCAATAAGATTCATAATATATGAGATTAAAAATCATTTTGTACACATTTCAGTATTTAGCCCATTCAGTTAAAAGGCTATGAGTGGCATTTTATTCAAGGCAATAAAAGTGCTGAGATAAAGCATTCACTCACTAAATCCAAGTAGTTACTATGTTCTGAAACTACTGTTTTGCCCGTTAACTATGTAGTAGTAGGCATTCCTATATGAGTTCAAAGAACATAAGAGATTTTCTTTTCATAAACTTATTTTATAAAAATTACCATATCGTGAAAGGAAGGAAAGATTTTATCTGTGCAAACGTTTTTTTTTTTTACCGGGTGGTCCCAGAATGAATATAGAAATTGACTTCATCTCTAACAAACTAAAAAGTTCAAAGTACTCTAAAAGTAATAGAATGGGCAAGTTGTAAGAAAAGGAGGAGTGATGGGGAGGTTAGTTGATTGTTCTTTTTTTGCATATCAACCTTATTTGAATAGCAAATGTATTTGCGCGGGTGGGAAGGGGGCAATTAATGGTTGGATCTCTCTCTCTGTACTTACCATGCAATGATAATCTTTATATTCCTAATATACCCCTGAAAGGACCTATATAATAACACGTATTACCTACCTATTTCACTGAAGTAGGGAGATAAATTGATCTCAGGATGTAAGTTCTAATAAAAACCTTATCTTTAACAGAGAAATAGCTTTAAGGTGTAGAAATACAGGGTATTTTGAAAGATATTCACCAGCTGTGACTAAATGTAGAAGTTCTGGTGTTAAAGGGACAATCTGGAAAAACTGATTTATTTGGAAATCTCTGAGGGTACCAGATATGCTCATTCAGATACATTTATTAGTTTTTTCAACAAATATTTATGCGCAAGTTATTTGCTCAGTGTCTGATATTGTCGCTGTGTGCAGTAAGCTCTGTTAATGCAGGAAGCAAGACTGTCGTGTTCACAGCTCGGCACACATCAAATTGCTGATGAAAAAAAATGATGAATGAATTACTCAGATACTGTCCTCGAGGAATTGACAAACTAATAACAAGAGAGGTAAGGAAACAATCAAATTCCTAACAGAATCTGCTAAGTGCTAAAAAGAAAAAAAAAATTACAGGTTCTCAAAGAAAGGCACCATCACACTCGGATTGGGAGACACAGGAATATACCTCTCGGAGAATGTAGCAATCATTTAGGATGTGAAGAATGGCCTGGTTTTGACAGATAGAAATGAGAACAACAAGATGATTTTGAGCAGGGACAAGAACAATGTGAGGACTAGCAAATTCAAGATAACAGCAGGACAGGACATTTAAACTGAAAATAAGAAGAGGGCAAAGCCAGAGCCTGGGAGAGATGAGAACTGGAGAATCATTTCAAAGGTACAGCTGAATTGAAAAAAAAAATTATTATTATAATAAAAAACCTGGAACTAAATGAACTCACCAAGAAAAATAAGGTGGTCATGCTTATTTTTCAGTCCTCTATTCACAATCATATTTCAAAGAGGTCTGTTGAATTATGTGCAGTAAGAATAGAGTTCCTAAGTTTGTTTTTGTAACACTAATGCTTAGAAATCTCTAATGGTTTCTAACTGTCTGCCACATGAAATCTAAACTCATCAGCATGTACTTTCAGACTTCTGTCTACATGTTTCAAGAGCTGGGTCCCTCTATCCGTTGGACTAAACTGGATGCAGCTACTTTTATATCCGATTCTTACCAGCTCAGAAACAAGCAAGCCCATTAGTTACGCCTCGCGAGCAGCTCACTTGCTCTCACTTCCATGTCTTTGCTGATGCCACTCATCTCACTTAGAACGCATTCCCTAATCATCTTTGTCAAACCACACTTCAAACCTGGCTGGAAAGAAGCTTATCCATACTGAATCCCATCACAGCTGATATTCCTTGTCCAACCACAGTAATTAATTTTGTTACAATATCCCCTCAACTGATTTTCATTTGTACATATTTTATTGTATTATTTGTTTTTGATTCCATGCTACATTTTAAATGCGACTTTGACAGTGACAATATTGCTCATGTTTGACAAACTGTCAATGATTCAGTTTACATTTCAAGTTCTAAAGAAAGATTAAAGAAAGCAAAATGCATGTCTCTTCCAAAGAATGCCTGCAGACTGTTTCATTAAGTGTCTTATATAAGAGATTATGGACAGGATATGAAGAAAAATTTGGTCAAAATAAATTATTATCCACTCATATTTACATCTGGATATTTATTTTTCAGTGTTACTGGTGATTAAATCTTCTGAGAATGTGTGTCAACAAAGAATCAACAAAGAATATGGTTCCTTGTTCATTTAAATGTGTTTTCTTATATATATATTAACGTGAATATTGAGAATGACATAAATTAAGATACTTACATCAGAATAAACCCGATTTCCAATTACACGAGCATAATGTGGATTTGCCTGCATACAGTTACGAGGACAGTATACTCTGAAAAAGAAAAAAAAAGATATATATTAAGTAAAATGGTTATTTCAGTCTTTCTTATTAGAAAAACCATAGACATTCAAATACATCTTTGGTGATTGTACCCAATTTCATGGGTTTAATTATCATGTAAAAACTATTGGTTCCCAAATTTACATCTCCAGTTGGGATCTCTTCCTTCTTAATTCCATATTTATCATCCTACTGCTTACTCAACATCTCCACTTAGATCTAATAGGCACCTCAAACTTGGCATGTATGAAACCAAATTCCTGATCATCTCTCCCAGTCCCCAAATCTGCTCTTTCTATAGTCTTCCCAAATCAATAGAAGGGTAATTAAGCTTTTCCAAAGTAAATAAAATTTTCCAAAAAATGTTTAATAAATATAGCTTGTCAAATTACAATGACAACTCTAAATCTCACTACTGGTTTTTGGAATTAAAATGGTATTACTTTTTTTCAGTAATGGAGGTGGCATGGCTACAAGAATAGATAGTCCAGGGAGACACTTTACTTTTCTTATTATGTACCCTTATGGCTGATGGCAGGGGTTCTGTACTCTGACCATACATTAGAATACTGGGGAATTTAAAGGAATGTCTAATGCCTTGAGCCCATCTTAGACAATGAAATCTGAACCTCTGTTATTGGGATGTAGCTTTCAGTATTTTTAAAATCTCCACAATTCCCAAAGCCTGGATATGGTTGAGAAATGAGGGACAGAATTTGAGGGAACATATATAGGAATACAAGAATTAATAATATCTTTCAAAAGGAGATCAAAATTGTTCTATAAGGAATCACTTCTAAAGATCATTGTACAGTAAAATGTACAGGACAATGTACTCTGTACTTAGGCTAATTAAAGAGAAAAATCTAGGTTTAAATTTCAGCTTCATCATTTACTAGTTATATGACGGAAGGAAGGTACTTAACCTTCCCCAGGTCTCATTCCATATTATAAACTGGTATCATAATATCTTCCCTATAGAACTATGGAAAGGGTAAATGACATTTGAGCAAGCTTAGCACAAAGTAAATGCTCAATAGAAGTTAGTTCCCTTTCCCCATCTTTTTTATTCCTCATCTAGAAGAGAATAAAGAGGCTTTAAATTATTATTGCTACATACAAATTCACAAAAGTATGCACAATAGCATTCTATATAGATTTTGGTTCTCTTGCATTAAAATCTGAATAACTGGAAAAACAAAACAAACCTTTCCACGATTTAAATTTAAAATTACAAAAAAAGTTGATGGAAGATTTCAGAAATGAGCAGAAATTTTTAAAAGATTTCCAAGTTTCCCAAAGTAGTAAAAAACTTTCATTTAAAAATCCTTTAATTTGTTAATACCATGGCTTTAGATTAAATTTCAGGTGAACAAAATTTTTCAGGGAAGGGAATTAATATAGATGAAAAAAATAAAATATTTTAAAGCCACTACAACAGGAGGCTTTAAATTTGGTTGGGTGGATTTCAAAACCCTGCCCATTCAGAATATTTTAAAACAGTGTGAGATATCATTGATTTTAGCTAAACAGTATTTCAGGGGCTGAACTATTAATATTCATAACTTGGAAGAATGCCGAGACACCCCTTAATTGATGCTTTCAATCCTGCCAACATAGAGGAAGGAGTTCAATCCACGCAAATGCAGAGTTAATAGTGCAGATTGGCAAGAAAGAATTATTTCTTGGTGTTAGTTTTTTCAAAGCAATCCAAAGGATGCTCAAGTTTATAAGATTAACGAAGAAATTAGGAAGGCCATAGGGCAGACTATATTCTACCCCATTTTTACCTGAAGATCATGAAATTACAAATGATGCAATGAAACAAGGTATGTGTATTTGGTGACAGTGACCGAACTAATAGTAACATCTTATTGTCATTTAGTATGGCAACTCCAAAAGTTTATCTGCTTGTGTGGCAACCAAATAAATCACATTCTGTAGGGTTAAATTCCACAGCGAATGCAATTTTTAAATATAATTAAGCTACCTAAATGATGCAAATCTCTCAACAATTAATCAGTATTTAGTGTTCCCACTCCCCCATACTTAAAGCTTCCTTTTGCCTGCAAAAGTGCCACACATACATTTTTAAAATATCGTTTTATCATCCCAATCAAAATGTGTCTTTATAATAATACTTCTGTAAGTTTTCAACTTAGTTTGGAAAAGATAAATGAAGAATTTTTTTTCATTGTTTATTAGTAGATAAACTCCATTATAATTCTTTAATGATAGCATGCAAAATACGAATTAAAGGTCAAAGATGGGCTTTTTGATTTACCAATCATGGTTAGATTTATCTAATTTAGGAACTGGATTAACAATGTTAAAAAATTTGAGTTACATCATTTTAGTTTTTGTAGTAAACTATTGGTAGTATGTGTGAACATACAAATGACATGCACAAGCCCAGAGATTCTGGAATGTTTATAAAGTGCTGCCCTAACTCAGGAGAGCCTGGAATACAAGTCATTTGTGATGTCCCATCGCTCCCAACTACCTCCTTAGCAGTTCAATAGCATATGCTATTTACATCCTAGAGAAACCAGGAGGCCAGGCAAACACAGTTATCACAGGACCAAAGCACCATCTTCACTGAAAAAGAATAATAAAATTACTAAACCATTACCTTGGGCAATGTGAAGCAGGCTTATGAAACGGACAGAGTTGTTCCACAGTTGTTTCACAAGTGACAGCCTGAACTATAAAAATTAAAATGCAAGACAATAAGCAAATCCTTTGGAAGCAATTTAACACAATATAGTAGTAAAAAAAATTAAATAAAAATGTAAAAGGGCTAACCTGTTACTTTAGAGACTGTGAAGGAATTAGCAGACTGGTATTTGCTGAAGATAAAAAGAAAAATATCATTTTCCTACATGTAACATAATCATCATCATTTCGGATATTTCTCAGGTCTATAAGCACTTTATTTCTTATTAAACATTTTAATTAAAATATCTAGGTAAGTAATGGTCTGAAAATACATTATCTATTTTGTACAAAATCCCTATTATCTTCAAGTATAAACCAAATTACCATTCTTGACATTAGTGGACAGTCTCTTTTCATTACCATATTCAAGTTACAGATAATAGAAAAGAAAATTAAAGACCAATATCTTTAATGAATACAGATGCAAAAATCCTCCATAAAATGCTAGCAAACCACATCCAAAAGCACTTTAAAAGAATTATACACCATGAGCAAGTGGGTTTTATCCCTGGTATGCAACATAAGAAAATCAGCTAATATAATACACCACACATTATCAGAATGAAGGAAAAAAACACACAATCTGAATTGATGCAGTAAAGGCATTTGACAAAATCCAGCACCCCTTCTTGAAAAAAACTCTTAGAAGATTAGGAAGAAAAGGAAATTTCCTCAACATGATAAAGGGCATATATGAAAATCCCACAGCTAACAACCTACTAATGGTGAAAAACTGAAAGTTTTCCCTCTAAGAATAGGAACAAGACAAGGATGCCCACTGTTAACCACTGTTATTCAACAGTGTACTGGAAGTTCTTGCCAGAGCAATTAGGCAAGAAAAAGAAATAGAAGGCATCCAGATTGGCAAGAAAAAAGTAAAACTTTCCCTATTTGCAGATGACATGATCCTATGTACAGAACATGCTGAAAAATCCACAACAAACCTCCTAGTGCTAATAAATGAATTCAGCAAAGTGGCAGCGTACAAGACCAACACCCAAAAATCAGTAGTGTTTATAAACACAAGCAATAAACAAATAGAAGAAGAAATCAAGAAAAAGAATCCATTCACAATAGCAATGAAAAATATCTAATCTCTAGTAATAAATCTAACCAAGGCTGTAAAGGTCTTCTAAACAGAAAACATCAAACATTGCTAAAGGAAATCAAAGAAGGCCTAAATAAATGTAGGGGCATTCTGTGTTTGAATATATACAAATGGCCAGAAATCACATGAAAAGATACTCAACATCATTAGCCATCAGGGAACTGCAAATCAAAACCACAATGAGGTACCCGTGAGAATATATACTATTAAAAAAAAATGGAAGATTACAAGAATTGGAGAGGACGCTGAAAAATAAGAACATTCATTCATTGCTGGTGGCAATGTAAAATGGTGCAGCTGCTGTGAAAGACAGTTTGGTGGTTCCTCAGAAAGCTAACTATGGAACTACCACATGACCTGGCAATACCACTACTAGGCATATACCCAAAAGAACTGAAAGCAGGGAATCAAACAGGTATTTGCAGACTGTGTTCACAGTTGCATTATTCACAATTGCCAAAAGATGGAAGCAACCCAAGTGTCCATCAACCAATGAATGATAAATAAAATATGGTATATACATACAATGGAATATTATTCATCCGTATAAAGGAAGAAGTTTTGTTACACGAGACAAGGATGAACCTTAAAGACATCATATTGAGGGAAATAAGCCAGATACAACAGGAAAATATTGTATAATCTCAGTGATAAGAAATAATTAGAATAAGAAAGTTCATAGAGTCAGAATCTAGAATATAGGTTACCAGGGGACAAAGTGGGGATAGGAATGGGAAGTTAAGGCTTAAAATATACAGGGTTCCTATTTGGAACAATGGAAATGTTTTTGCTAACATATGGTGGCAATGGTAGCACAACATTGTGACCGTAATAAACAGCACTGAAATATATATCTGAACATGGTTAAAAGGGGAAATATTAGTTGTATATATGGTAACACAATAAAAATTTTTTTAAAAATTCATGGAACTGTACTACACAAATAGTGAACCCTAAGTTAAATCACAGATTATAATTAATAGTAGATTATAAAAATGTGCTTTCATCAATTGTAGCAAGTGTTCCACACAAATGCAAGGTGTTAATAATAGGGTGGTATATGGGAATCCTGTATTTCATGCATGATTATTCTGTAAACTCACAACTTCTTTAATAAAGAAAAAAATGTATAGATAATAGCATAGAGCAAACAGTATACATTTATATATATATAAATTAAAACTCTTAATATACTATTTCCACATCGTTTAGTCCTTCACAATAAGTGCAAGGTAGTGTGGTTAAAAGAATACTAGATCATAGGTACCTTAAGAAAGTGTCCCCTCAGTATCTAGTATGTTTACAATGAATGAAAGAATTCCCCCTCATTACATGCATTACAAAAACACAGGAATATAACATTAGTTATACCATTACATATCAAAATTTTAATTGGTTTATTTATACCCAGATTTTCAAAAAAACATCTATTGCAAAAATTGAGACTTATTTATAATATTTCAACATGGCACATCCTCTGAATACATGAGCCCAGAACGGAAGGTGTTATAAAATTTCAACAAACTTTTATTTCTGTCAACTTCAAATTCAGTTTTTAATAATCGTCATCTATAATGTTACTCAAAGAAGAAATAATATTCCTCAAGGCACAAAAATTACAAACTATTAAATGCAGCCCCCAAGTTTTAAGAGGATTTCTATAACAGACATACACAAAAATAAGTTCAAGGGAATAAAAGTAAATAAGATAAATGTGTTTGACTTACTCAAGATAACTAATATACTAAAGATAATTAGTAATAGCTATCATTTATTAAAGGTAATTAATAAATATTTGCTGAGTAAGCTAATCAATAAACAATCCTATGTAGCTTTTACTAATGAGAATAAGCACTTATGTTTGAAAACTATACATAAAGCCTTTGAACAAAATTGTATACCTAGGACATCATTCTATCAGTTTGTATGGGTTTTTAATAAATTCTTTTTTATCATTTTGAATCTAGCTTAAACCTAGTGTGGAGCTACATGCAATTGTATAGTTAAGAAAGCAACTATGCCACCTTTCCTAAGAAAAGGTATCATTTATGAAGTCCAGTAATGTTTATTTTTACATAGGAGAAAGAGACCCAGCAAAGATAACAGCCTATATTCTTCTACTTTCTGTAGAGTACATATGAAAATGCACAGTGTTTTAGAGTAAGATATTTAGTATACTTAATGAAAACATTTCAAAAGTTAATCAATGCTATTTTGTTGGGTGAAATTACATTTAAATGGACAAGAGGAAGACAATGTGGTATATTATATATTTAGAAAACTTTTTGAAATGCTCTTTTATCTATTATCCTAATTTATCTCATTAATAAACTTATTGTGACATGACATAAGCCATTTTTCATAAACAGGACAGAGAAATATACATATCATTAGCTTCTCTGGTGTATTTTGTTATAACTGAAATATTTATTGCTTTATGTTGGGAATAATTCTAAATTTATACATTCTTAATGAACCTTTGAAAATTTGGACTTTTACCATGCTCTTTATTAGAAAAAGTTTCAACACTGAAAGTTTTAGATGTTTTTTCATCTTTTTGGCTATGAAAACTATGCAGCAAGAATTAACCCTGAAAATTATTGACCTCGCTCTTTAAAAATTAAATTATATGATTTCCTCTAAAAGAGTGTAATTCAGTGTTTCAATTCAAAAGCATCTGATCTAAAAGATCATTCAGATACTTACCCAATTGATTGAACACCATTTCTATTAGATTTAATGAAATAATGTTTCCGCCCTTGTCTGGTGATATCTACCCAACCACCATCATTGTCTATTATACCATAATGAATTGCAGCTCTACAGATGCTGGATTGCTTGAAGAAAAGGAGGGAAGAAAAGAATGTTAAAACAGTGAGTTCTGCACAGGCCATGACTAGTTAATACTTATAAGACTTTAAATAAACATTTCTGAGCAAAATATCTGAACTTAGATCAGTTATTTTTCACATTAAAAAATCAAATATATTTCTGTAAACCTAAAATGGCTCTTAAAATAAGTTTATTATTAAAAAAATATATATTATATGAAAGGATTCTCTCCCCCAATAATTGCATTTATAATACTTACCATGTCATAATGCACACTGCCAATAACTTTAGCTCTACTATCCAAACAGCCAGCAGGACATTCATATCTAAATGAGAGAAATTGAGTTTTTTAAAACTTTGGATTAAAATAAAAACATTTTACATATTTTGTCCATTGATTTTAGAACAATAACAAATATTACCTATTGCAGGTTGTTCCTTTGCACTGCTCTCTTAATCTTACTTCACAAGAAACAATTTGGGCTAAAAGGAAAAAAATACCAAAATAATTTAGATAATGTAAAAGAGGCTAGGTTTGGAGTAATTGCAATATAAAAGTGATCACCAAATTCTCTGCAAAATGCATCTCTGAACGATCCCTTAGTCATAGGTTGAAAGCAACATGGTACAGTGAATACCGGGTTGGCAAAGAATTAGAAAACATTCTTTTCCTTTGCAGATTTCTAATTTTTTTTCCAATGCTCTGTCACTTAATAATCATTTCACATGACCAAGTAATTAAAATTCTATGAAACCCAAATGCTCCATCCATCAAGTACAAAATAATACTGCCAACCTCACAAGGGTTTTGTGAGAACAAAGTGAGTGAATTCAAGCAAAAGAACTACAAAATTCACATTCTGCTTCAGGTAACTAAAGAGTTCTCATTTTAAACTGATACTTAGTTTTCTAAAGATATATTTGGCTATGTACACTTATTAAAAAGATGTCAGGAGAAAATTATCTTATATATTTTAATGCCCAATTGTTAAAAAAGAACATTATTATTATCACTTGGAAAGAGGTACCTTCCTAACTAAAGCTATAACGAACTCAGCAACGTCTGGCCAAATGGGAAGCATTCCTTTATTTATCCATTCATTTGTATAATGGTGGAAACTGGAGATACAAAATTAAATACCGATCTTTTCCTCAAGGAACCTAGAGTTATGACCTTAAAATTACAGAACGTTGTTGCCATACATGATAGAAACGGCCAAAAAAATCTGTGTCCCCTGATATCTTTCAAATGCCAGGGGACCTAACTTTTACTTGATTAAAATTAACTTTAAAATATTAATATTATACATATTTTCTGTGAAGTTACCCTGGAAAAGAATCCCTTGAAGTGTTTTGACTTAAACATTTCACTTTATGTAAACACTTGTTTTTTGTTTATTTAAAAGAATACTATTCTGATTAAATGTTAGCCAAAAAAAAAAACCCATATAGAATAGGGAAATGAATATCCAGAAAAATCTTTGCACAAGACAATGATGTTTTCCTGCTTGACTCACAATTGACTGTTTCCAAATAATATTGAAGAAAAAAAACGTTTTAGCCAAACGTCTTTTTGCAAAAACACAGGTAACCTTTGTCAGCAAAGGATTACCTTCAAGCTGAAATACTGGAATATTATATCAACAACAAATACTACAAGTAAAATTACCTATGACATTCAAAAAATGGATTTTGATGGAATACCATGCTCAGTTGGATTTAGGTTTCTGGAAAACAAATTTAATGAAAAACATTTGCCCATGAAACCTTAATTCCAAAAGGCAAAGTCGAGGAATATCTAAAAGAGTCATGGCAATCATCAGTTTAGACAACTTTCTAAAGTTTGGACTTTGAGCACTGGACTCTTGCAGATAACAACATCATGATCTTCGGAGCTGATTATAAACAGCTCAACTACAATCTAAAAGAAGGCACTAACAATTTAACATTTTGGAGATAGAAATACATCAATAAAGATCTAATTAAAAATAGTTTGATTCCCACACATACAGCAAATTACTTAGTGGAGGAAGGTCCACTCAGTTTAATGTCTGGAAAGAAAGCTGTTCTACTTTATTATAGATAATCTAAAGTTAAAGCTTTTCCCATTAAAAAATGTGCAAATTAATAATAAAATATAGATGGATATGCTCTCCACTTTGGCTTTCGAATATTTTTAACTAAATCAATGCAGAGGTCTTACACATTTGCTGGGTACTTATGACATCGTTTCTGTTACTCTCATCAGCTCTTGTCCGAACATGGGTGTCACGGACTTGTGACTGCTGCCGCTCAATTTCATTTGTTTCTTCTTCTTGAGGAGGGTAATACTGGTCTGACCCTTCTGTTACAGAGAATGGATTCAAAGAAACATGAACTCCATTTTACATGTGCACAGAGTCCCAAAATAATATGCCCTTTACATGCCTGGTAACATTAAAAACTAGAAAAAAGGAGTATTGCTTTGGGGCAAAGGTTTTGGCTTGAAGTGGTCACTTAACATACTGCATTCTATGTGTACATGAAGTACACATAGAAGACTTGGAACACAACATTCATTTATGTTACTATTTGGCTAATATTCAGTGGAGTCATTTCCAAACTTTCATATGTCAGTATGTTATCATTGTTTGATTTTCATATTAACATCATGAAATCTAGCACAGTGATCTAATGAAGTGAGGGCTTAATGAATGTGTTTTTCCCATATGAAATCATATTCTTATTACTTTCAGGAGGATCACATTTAGAACTCTCCCAAAAGGAAATGTGGCCTAAAGAAGGATTGGCATGCCCCTGTTATTTACGACAAGATCAGTTTAGATGTAAAGGTTTTTCTCTTTTAGCATGAAATTCAATGTTTAGAAATGTAAACTTGAAGATGGAGAATAACTTCAAATTTTGAATTAAATGATTTGTTCCAGAGTAGCCTTTATCACGGGCTTGAAAGTGGCACATTTTGGAGATGTGCAATACTGTTTCCTAAATTTTTCATGTATGTCCAAGAACTCAGAACCTAGGAAAAGGAAGCATGAAGTCATAGGAATGCCAGTTTTAAGTAAAATATAGTGGTCATTGATGAAGGGACAGAAAAGGTCGGAGGCTTGGCAGTATAGAGGATGAAAAATAGATGGATGCCTACATCATGAAAAAATGCTGCACATGCTTCCAGGAATTAAAAATGTGTTAAACAACAGAGTGAAATATATGGTTAGTTCTTGTCTGCTCCTCATAGCTAATTAGCATCTATTCATTAAAGGAAAAAAAAATTTACTTTTCTTTATGAGCACTGAAAAGGGGTTTCATTTATTCAAAGATTTTCTAACACATTTAATCTACATTAATCTTCATTTCCTTTCATCACCATTAAGAAAAAAGCCCAAGGTAGTAAAAACTGTTCACTTGGATGCCAAACAAGGACATGACTTTTCACCAAGTTTTGTCACATACATTTTATTTTCACATGCTATAAATAGGACACCATAATTATATTTGCTTTTTAGGACTTCAAATTCATTTGAGGGCACTACTTTTACAATAGTTTTAATGCTTTTATATTTTTTTTTGTTATTTCAACACGAGAAATTGTATACTCTGCAATGAAAAGCACAGGATCAGCATAATTCACTGAATATGCTTCGATAAGATCCATGGATAGCTATTTTGATAAAAACTTTTAAGGGCTAACAATAAATTGTGTTAAATTAGTAAATCCTTCAGAAATGATGACAGTTATAGAAATAACTGGTCAACAATATCTCAGGGTGGCTTAAGAATATAAATATCAGTCTGTGAATTAGAAGTGTGAAGAGGAATAATCATGAAAATTTTCCTTTAAATACATGTCAGTCTAATAAACTTTATTATTATGAATATTTTATGACTGTTTTAAAAATATGTTAAATGGTTTCTTTACAAATCTAGAGTTCTGGCAACCCTTATGTAAAAATGAAGCCTACTTTTGGCTTTTTAAACATAATTTAATGCAGACACAAGATTAAAATATTAATCAAATGGAATGTTACAATAAATTGCACATACCTTTGTAGCATAGGTTTTCTCTACAGCCCCCTCCAAAACTAGGTGGGCAAGCAGAGCAGGGCCGTCCATGTTTGTAAGGGGCATGGCCCCACCAGTTCCCCCTTAGGAAAGAGAGGATCCACTCAATTAGGAAGTAGTCTAATAGCATAATTTGCAATATTGTAAAATACTACTATATAAGAATCTTTAAGGAATGATTTTGAGTAAAGATTTTTAAGAAATTTGTATCTTTTAGTACAGAGTCCTTTTGGTTACTGGGTTTAAATATAGATTACTGCCTAATTCTTTTGGAAATATTATAAGTAATTCATTTATTCATATTGGTAAAAACTGCAAAACCAAACTTTTGCAGAAAACCAAATTCTGCTATGGAATAGCCACCTATATTTCATTTGCTTTCATAAAACAGACCTTAGACTTAGATTTGACCCTGAAAATAGTTGTGTAATATTTTCAATGTAATCATTTAAAAGGCCTTTACAGTGAAAATACATTTCTCAGTTAATCTAGAATTGCTAACCTCTATCAAGTAAAAATTATTAAATATTTATGGAATAGAACACTGTAACAAATAAAACTAAAATATATGATTCCTGTCTTCACAAAGATCATAATTCCAATTTTCATATTTCCCTTTAAGCACTAAATTTTATATGTTAGGCAAATCATAACTGTTTCCAAATTTAATAAACTGAATTAAAACAATACATGTTATCAATCACTCAAACTGAAAAATGAGAAAAATTCAGGAATATAAAGTTGTCATGTTGTTAAGAATAAATTTTAAAATGAAAGAAGTGATCTATTTACTCACTTTGGGGAATAATTGCACACCAGGTAGACAGCTTTGGGCCATATCTGCCCCCAGATGTTCATATTGTGGCACAAATTAATGGCACAACCTATTCTGCTACTTGTTGCCCACACCACCTGCATTCAAGGAAAGAAAGGTTCAGAAAAAGCAATCTGAAATGAAATAAGACGCCATATCTGAAAGAAAATTGTGTAAAAACTGAACTTGAGAACAACTATTTAGCATTCAAAATGAAATGATATCAATACTGAAAATCATATTTTTCATGAGACTTTGGGAAAGT
>JAQZBX010046182.1:0-20837 GCA_029593785.1 Cabassous unicinctus | reverse complement strand
ACGACTTCATTTCTTCTTACAGCTGCATAATATTCCATCGTGTGAATAGACCACAGTTTGTTTATCCATTCATCTGTTGATGGACACCTGGGTTGTTTCCAACTTTTGGCAATGGTGAATAATGTTGCTATGAATATCGGTGTGCAGATGTCTGTTCGTGTCACTGCTCTCAGTTCTTCTGGGTATATACCCAGTAGTGGTATTGCAGGGTCACGTGACAAGTCTATATTCAACTTCTTTAGGAACTGCCAAACAGTCCCCCATAGTGGTTGTACCATTCTGCATTCCCCACTAACAGTGAAGAAGTGTTCCTATCTCTCCACATCCTCTCCAACACTTGTAGTTCTCTGTCTTTTTAATAGTGGCCATTCTGATAGGTGTGAAATGATATCTCATTGTAGTTTTGATTTGCATTTCCCTAATCATGAGTGATGTTGAGCATTTCTTCATGTGTTTTTTTGCCATTTGTATTTCTTCTTTGGAGAAACGTCTATTCAAGTCTTTCGCCCATTTTTTAATTGGGTCGTTTGTCTTTTTATTGTTGAGTTGTAACATCTCTTTATATATTCTGGATATTAAACCTTTATCAGATATGTGATTTCCAAATATTTTTTCCCATTGAGTTGGCTGCCTTTTCACCCTTCTGACAAAGTTCTGTGAGGTGCAAAGTGTTTAATTTTGAGGAGGTCCCATTTATCTATTTTTTTTGTTGTTGCACGTGCTTTGGCTGTAAGGTCAAAGAAACCACCACCTACTACAAGGTCTTGAAGATGTTGCCCTACACTTCTAGTAGTTTTATGGTCCTGGCTTTTATATTTAGATCTTTGATCCATTTTGAGTTGATTCTTGTATAGGGGGTGAGTTAGGGGTCCTCTTTCATTCTTTTGGTTATAAATATCCAGTTCTCCCAACACCATTTGTTGAAGAGACTGTTTTTTTCCCATTAGCGTGGGTTTGGTAGGTTAGTCAAAAACCAGTTGACTGTATAGGTGAGGGTATATTTCTGGGTTCTCAATTCTATTCCACTGATCGATGTGTCTATCTTTATGCCAGTACCATGCTGTTTTGACCACTGTAGCTTTGTAATATGTTTCAAGGTCAGGCAGTGAAATTCCTCCCATGTTGCTCTTCTTTTTTGGAATGCTTTTGACTATTCGGGTGCACATACCCTTCCAGATGAATTTGTAAATGCTTATTATTTTAAGCATTTTTTATGAATGAACTCTTTTCATCCTACAGTAGCCCTAAGAGGTGGGCAGTGTTATTATCTTCATTTTACAGTTGAGGAAACTGAGACACAGCAGTGTTAGTTGCCCAAGATCACTTAATTAATGTGGTGGAAGATTTAAAGGTTACCATTCTTTTGAATTAATCTCAGTTTTCTGTCTGCTTCAAAACATATAATTAAATAAAATATACCATCAGCTTTAAAAAAAACTTAGACTGCCTTAAAATTTGAATTGAATAAACATTTATTGAGCACCTACGATATACCAAACAGATATTGTGCTATGCACTAAGGATAAAGAAATGAAGATGCTATCATGTTAATCAACATTTTATTCTCCTATTAAGGAGTTCAATTTGGTAGAGGCAAATTAATTAAAGAGTTAATTTCAATATAAGATAGTAGAGAGGATGATAGAGCTGTGAGCATAGATATATGGAAAAACTCAATACCCTGGAAATTCAAAGAAAACTTCCTGAGAGGAGGTCATAAACAAGTAAGTTCTGAAGCATAAGTAAGAATTAGTCAGATAAATTGATTTGAATAGAGTCAAGGACCTGTCTTGTCAGTATAGGTGTAAATAGATTGCATTAAATAAATATCTCAAAATTATTAGGGGATTAAAAAGACTGAAGAATGTGGGTTAAGACAGGATCTTTCTCCCCTTCACACCTTCCTCTCCACGACCACAATGAAGCTTAGTGCTTCTGCAGCTACTGCTGCAGTGCTGGAATTTGCCCTTGCTGTAATAAGTGCCAGGTAGTCTACTACACATTTTTCTCATAACGGGTTTAGTTGAAGCCTTACCCCTACACTCCCGTTACAGAATGGGTTATCACCAATTTTTTTCAGATGGGAAATTAAGTCTTGGAAAAGTTACATGGTGGTTTGCTCAAGGTCAGAGGCTCCATGTGAAAGATAGCAGAGCAAAGACAAAAGGAGCCTCAGTTGTTGATGACATTGCTTCAGTTCTGCACCAGCCCTGGACACTTCCTTCAAATTCTGTGTGAGAAAAATAAATCCCTACTTATTAAAAAAAATTAGGGGATAAATAGAATACAGATTTATTTTTCTCTCATGCCTCATGGTCTTCACAGGACATCATCCTCATTCAGGGACTGAGGCTGATGTAGCCTCTACCTTCTGGAATGTCACTAACTGTCATGGCAGAAGAAAGGAAAATGGAAAATCATACTTCTGCCCCTAAAATTTCTGCTTGAATGTGACACTTATCACTTTTATCACTTTTCATTGGCCAAAGTAAGTCACATGGTCATGGGTAATTTAAAGAGGACAGGGAGAACAATCCTACCACGTACCCAGGACAAGAATAATCTGGAAAGTGTGGTGAAAAACACTAATGACTGCCAAAGGGGAGAGACCAACAGAGTGTTTCAGACATAGTCAACAGCTAAGGCTTGATAAAATTCCATGTGGATGGGAAACTATAGACATTTTGGCATTGCTGAAAAATTGCAAGACTGGGTGTATCAGGAATCATTGGCAATGACTGGCTGAAGCCAGGTTATAAAGGCCCTTGTAAGCTACTTTTAGAAGCTTGGGAGCTGTAAGTGGGAAGATGATCGTCAGGTTTTGTTTTAGACAGGTTATTACGGTTGTGAGGTGGTGAAAGAATTTGAAGAAGTCAAGACTAAAATCAAGGAACTCAATTAGAAGAGAACTAGAATTATAAGAGACTGACCTACACTGGAGACAGCAGATGGCAAGAAAAGAAGATTAATAAATATTCAGGAGGCACAACTGACATAACTTGCTGATTGATTGGATATGGAGGGTGAGGGCAAGGAGAAAACTAGCAAAACTCTCAGGTTTAAGATTGGGTAAATGTTGATTCAGTCAATGAGTTAGGAAATATAGGATGGAGCAGAGTTGACAATAAAATGAATTTTGGATATGTTAGACTGTGGATCTCACATGATTGGAAATGTGCAGGAGGTTTTTGCATATTTGAATCTGAAATCTGGAGAAAAGATCATGGGTCGAGATTTAGTTGGGAAAATTACTAGGATACAAAAAACAGTTAAAATCTTGAAAGTGTTTGGGTGACCAAAGAGAAGATCTGCCATGAGAAGAGCAGTGGACCAAGGATGGAACTCTGAAACTCGCATATATAAAAGAGAGACAAACCAGGAGGGGTTCATAAAAGAGAAAAATAAGGAAGGGACTGGAACAAAAACAGAAAGCTGAGAGAACTCAACAAAGTCAAATGCATTGGTCAAATCTAGGAAGATAAATAAGGTCTTGATGTGCCTTTGGACTTGGAAATATTGAAGCTATTGATATACTCTTATAGAATATATCACTTGATTAGTTGGGGCAGAAGTTAAATTGTAGTGGATTGAGGAGTGATTTGCTAGTGCCCAACTGAAAACAATGAATACAGACTACTCTGTCAAAAAGTTTGACTAAAAATAGAGGAGTAATGAGATAGTAGCTTGCTGGGGTCATAAGATTAGGAGTTTTTTTAATATAAAATTGGAGATTCTTGGATGTGTTTATAAGCTATGAAGAATGAGATGATGATGTTGGAAATATAGGAGATAGAGAGAAGATATAGAACACATAAATAGTAACTTTCCCCCCCTAAATAGCCAACAATTACAGTTTTGACAACTATACATTTTACCATGGAAGTTGAAAAGGAGCCTTTAATTTTTCAAGAAAAAAAATCAATCTATTACAAAATAATAAAATCCTTAAGAAAGGCTGAATGGTTCAGTAAACTGAGCTGGAGCTTCAAAGGCTGAGGGTTTTAATCATGGCTGGATGATTGATTTACTGTGTAATCTGGGCAAGTTATTTTGGATTTCATTGGCTGGGAGGCATGTAAAGTTTGGTTAACACAAGTTGAATTTATCTCTCTGTCTTGTTTTCCACATATGTAATATAAGGGTGGTCCAGCCCCTGAATAACTAGGATGAGTAATTAACTAGAATGCTCACAATAATAGATACTTTGCAAGTGAAAATTGCTGCACAGTCATTTCCCCCCAAAAAACATGTCATTTTCCATATAAGTTCACACTGTTTTATGGTATCTCCTATTTAGTGCCTAAAAGCCTAGTCCTGGAAAAAAAAATAATAATGGTAGAATTTCAAAGAGTAGAGAAACATGGATATTATTTGTAAAAGAGTCAGTCAGGGAAACCACAATAAAAAATTCCCTTGAATCCATTTCAAATTCTACAGATTAGCAGATACCACTCAACCCACGAAAACCCTGAAATAACACCTTTGTAGCCATCTGGTTCAGACATGCTCTCTGATATCCCAATCAGTAACTTGATTGTGAAGCAGCCCACTTGCTTTTTGCTCAGTTTGCAACCAGGTAAACGTTCACTAGACCATATATTGAGGCCATGATACCTGCTGCAATGAAGGAGAAGAGTATTTTTGCTGCTCTTCCATGCTTTAGTTCACTTTTAAATTTAACAGTTATGAAGCATTCTTCATCCCTGCCTAGTTGCTAGCCTGATAAACATCCCCCTCAAAGCTGCTGTGATACGGATGCTCCTCTACCTAATTTGAGAGGAGTCCTTATTTCACATGAAACATATTTTCAATTCATTGTTGGTGGCTACTGTGAACATTGTATAGAAAAAGTTGGTTTGGCAAAGTCCCAACTCAATGTGAAAGAATATAGGGATGAAAACCTGATGTCTGTTGTCTGCATAGAAAAAGAAGGAGCAAGAGGAGCCGCAGGCAGTTACCATTCTCCCTATTGACCCCCCTTTTTGGACTGTAGCATCTGACGCTGTGAGCTCTGATCCTGTGCCCTAATTATCACCAGTGTTTTTCCGTCTCGTTTCATGTCTGGGAAGTTTTCCCCCATGTTGTGTCTTGTTCCTGAGTTAATCTTGGTAATCTTCAGTTAACTAACTGGCTCTTGAGATATGACAAGCATCTAACATGTTTTCATGATAATAAAAATTATGAGAGAAGAAAAGATGAAAAGCTCAAGTCTGTTCATACGCATGATTTGTTTCAATTTGTTTTCTTCTGTGGTTTATTTATTGTTGTTACTTTTCAACTTGTTTTCAGTCCTGGGTTGTGTGGGTAGCTGTAAAACAATTATTTTAAATTGCTTGGGCAAAGAGAGAAAAGGGAATTCATATAAGCCACAGCCTTTATTTTTGCCAAATGTAAAACAATCTCTGCATTTGAAACACTGCATTTTTGGTATGAAATAAATACTCTAAACATCTTTAAAAGACTTAAACGAAAGGTTTAGTAGACTGTATGCTTAAATATTAATGATGTTTAGTCATGGAAACATTTATACCCATTGCTTACAAATTACATCATTTGGGCTAATGAAATAAGGGATTAAAAAATGTTAAAAAAGAATAGTTCTGTACAATAGTGAGCATGAAGACTAGTCCATATTCAAATTATTCCAGTTGTCTCAGTAATGATTTATCTGTTTGATTTTTCAGAAATGTCTTTTTTTTTTTTTAGCAGATTTTAAATATCTAGACTGCAATTAAGAATCACACATCTGCCATTTAGTTATCCTGTCTTTTAGTTGGCTTTAATCCAGAATAGTTCCCTACCTACTTTTTTAACTTTCATGAAATTGACATTTTGGGGGAGCCCAGCTTGTTGTCTTATAGAATTCCTCTGGATCTATCTGATTGTTTCCTTATAATTAGACACAGATTAAATAATTTTAGCAAGAATACTATGCAAGTGCTGTTGTGTTCATCCCTTGCATCACATCAGAAGGCACATAATGTTAGTTTTGTACAACATTTCATGCCCTGGTTGAGATGATGTCTGCCAATTTTTATTTAAGATACTCTTTTTTCCTTTATTTTTAATAAGTAACCCATGGGATGACACTTGGATACTATGTGAAGATCATTTTCTCCAACACATTTTCATCTGGTAGTTTTAGCATGCATTGATGATCCTTGTCTGAAAAACATTGATCATTATGATATTATTATTTTCTAATTTTATTATTCCACCTACCTTTATTTGCTAGCATTCTTCTGTTAAACAAAACAAAACAAAACAAAAACAACTCTTCCCCCAGTATCATAATGAACTCATGTTTGGGTTTTTTTGGTTTTGTTTTTTTAATTCAGCATAGCATAATCCCTGACTTTCATTTTTATGATTCCCAAATTGTTCCACATTTGGCCCCCTCATGCTTGCTGCTTTGTCCTTTCGTCATGTCTTTAGATTCTTTGGGCATTTCCTTTGCTTTCTGACACAAGATATTCTAGGCTCACCTTGTACTTTCCCTATCCCTGATTTGGAATCACCATTTTTCCAGAGAACACTGTGTTCTTTTCAGTGGTAAATAGTATTTAGAAACCAAGATCTTGGTGCCTCTGGGCCCCTTCAGCGGACAGAGGTGGGAATGTATTTATATATTTATTTTTAAAATCATGCTAATTCCACTTCAAATCCAACAACTCAGCGCTCCTCTTTACCTTCTCATCCACATTTATACATCACTTCTCCCACAGTGTGAACCCTGAATCATATCATCAATATATTTACTCATTTGTTCTATCACACAATACACAAAAATAGTTTTAAGAATCAACAACAAACATTAAGTAACATTGATGATATGGCTCTTCTTTTTATCCTTAGGCAATATATCATTAAGGGTGTACAGTCAGAGAAATGTGTTCAAAATTTATTTGAATAATTCTCTCTTTTTTCTGTGTGGTTATGTTATCATTTCAATATATAGTTAAGTTCATTTGATACTGTTTTAATTCAATTTTAGTGCTTGCTTTTTCATCTTGGTTGATATAATTTTATAGTTGAGTTTGTGAGAAATTTACATAGCTCAAACCTCCCAACTATTAAAAAAAATTCTGTACTCAGAGAAGCCCCATATACTTTCCAGTTCCTTTCACCTCTACTCCTGGCTCCAGATAAGGACCCATTTATATTTTACTCTGTTTAATATCACCTAGAATTAAGGATTAATACTGGGTAATACTCAAGTGAAAAATACATCCCATGCTCACTTTTAAAAGGGTTATGTCTGGGGAGCAGATGTAGCTCAAGTGGTTGAGCGCCTGCTTCCTATATACGAGGTCCTGGGTTCATTCCCCAGTACCAGTACCTCCTAAAAAAAGGGGTGGGGGGTTATGTCTGCCTGGCATCATTTAACATGTCTTACTTATCTAACAATGTCCAGCCTGGGTTGATGCCTGTTCAGTCACCAGCTGGGAAGCATGGCATCCTAGAAGACTCATTCAAGTTAATACTCATCCCAACCTTAGTACCAAAATGTCTGATAGAATCCAGGTACCGTATTTTATTGGTTGTAACATATGCCTTTTAAAAACAAATCTCTGAAATTAGTTTGCATCTTCAAATTGACAGTGTGTCATAATTGAATTGGCAGCTTTTTTCCCTTTCTTTTAAAGGTCCAGAAAATAACAGGGCATCTTGCAACTAATACCATCTTAGATTTGATGAAATATGGCCATGTATGTTTCTGATACCTTTAATATGGAGTTTTAGAAATACAAGAGCAATTAGTTGAAAAGAATCAAAGATCCTAGTGATCCTGTACACATATCCAGCTAATTGTAGTAGAGAATAACGTAGTTGTGATCATTCTCCAATGTTCCTACTCTGGGCTCTGTGAGCCATGGTGACTACAGGTAGTCTTGTTCCCTGCATTTTTTTTTGCCTCAGTGGTCCAATGCTCAGTGTTCACCTCCTGACCCTGCCAATTGGATCAGGGACTCACAGTGAACACTTGTTCTGGTCTTGTGCCCAGCCTGCTCTAAGGACACTAACGGTCTATGGTGATATGAAGTCTTGCCTGCTCGGTCAAAACCCTGGGACAAGCAAAACAGACTCACTCCATGGTTTCAAAACAGAAGAAATTCCTGACAAATTCCAGCTAGAAAAATTCTGTCCTATGAAGAACCAGACAGTCTTTTAATCCCACTTTTAAATGTCCCTTGTAATATCTGGCAGACAGAGAAACCAGCTAAGCAGTTGGATTAAGCCCTTGGAAATTCAGAGTTCTTTAATTTTTCTTCACCAACAAATTCTTTGAAGGACAGATTTTTTTTTTCCAATTTAAAAAATATATATATTTTTATTTTTTAAAAGAGATTTAGATTATATAAATGTTACATAAAAATATAGGGGATTCCCATATGTCCTGCTCCCTGCACTTCCCACATTTTCTCACATTAACAACATCTTCCATTAGTGTGGCACATTTGTTACCAATTGAGGAACACATTGTGGAACATTGCCACTAAGCATGGATTATAGTTTACATTGTAGTTTACACTCTCTCCTGCACATTTTTGTAGGTTATGGCAAGATATGTAATGACCTGTATCTGTCATTGTAATGTCATTCAGGACAAATCCCAAGTCCCCAAAATGCCCCCATATTTCATCTGTTTTCCCTCTCCCTGCCCTCAGAACCTCCAGGGGTACTGTCTCCACATTAATGATATAATTTCTTCCTTTGCTAGAATCACAATAAGTCTATAGTAGAAAATCAGTAAGTGTACTTTAGTCCCTAGTTCATTCCTTAATCCTGAGGATTTTAGGACGGTGATGCTCACTGTACCTCAAATTGAGAGGGGGCTTCGATCCCATGGGGCAGATGGATGGAACTCTTGCTTGCAGTTGTAGACTCTCTCGGTTCCTTGGGATGGTAGTTGTGTATCATCATTTCCTTGTTAGTTGTCCTGGGTAAGACCAACTGGAGAGTAAGTGTTGCAACTCCATTGAGATTCAGGGTCCAGCTGACATATGGACAGCCCAAAGATTTTAGTCTCTTGGACATACACCTATCAATCCTAGTACTAATTATAGATTCAAATAGAAGGGTTAGAAGAACCATGTTTAGGGAAATCACAACTGAGTCCAACTCTGTCACACGGTGGAGCATAAATTCCAAAGTAGGGCCCACTGGCAAGGTATCAAACTCTTGAACTATCTGCCCCGACTATAGTGTCTGGATATTTCCAGAGCCCTTGCAAGCCCCACTGTTTGACGTAGTATTTGCTTTGGCAGTCAATGAGATCTTGCTGAGACGTGCATAAGCGTAACCTCTGGAATGAACTTCCGACTCACTTTGAAGTCTCTTAGCCATGTAAACTCATTTGTCTTTACCTTTTCCCCCTTTTGGTCAAGGTCTTTTTCCAGTTGAATTGTTAGTTGGTGCTTGATAGTAATCCCTCCCTGAGCCAGAGAGGCTCATCCCTGGGAGTCATGTCCCATGCTAGGAGAAAGTAATGCATTTATATGAAGGACAGATTTTAAAACTATGCCTTGCGATTCTTAACAGATTTTTAAACTATGCCTTGTGATACTTCTGTTTTGTTTTGTTTTACTTTGTTTTTAAGGGTATCATTGCAGCAGTGTCCCAAAGTATTTGAAATCTAACTAGTGAGCTATTAGGCAAAATTTTTTCTGATGCTTTCTAAAACAACTTAATGTCACTTCAGTTTAAACATTAATGGGAAAAAGTATTTGAATGTGAATTTGTCAAGCACTCTTAGAGCTCAAAAAAATTTACAAATCAATGTCAGTCTTATATGCAAACTAATTTATTCCAAATAAGTCCAGCCATATTTTGTGATATTAAATCTAATATTTTTGGCATTCGCTATCTGGATAAAGAGATAAAAATTTTATTTTGTATTGAACCCTTTAAGAGCCTGGCTCTCCCTTTAATGGTCACTTGGAATACAAAGAGGAGCAAGTCATTTTCTCCACTGCATTGAAGCTCAGTGTAGCAGATAAATCCCACTACAGAACTGCAGAGACAGTACTGAAAACAGAGGACAAAGGAAGAGCAACTGCCAGAAGGGTGAAAGGGAAAACTGTGCTGGACAAGGTAGTCACTGAGCAAAGCTGTAAGCATGAGTAGGAGATGGCCAGGAAAAACTGGGAAACATCATAGAAGACAGGCTGAGAAGACATTCCAGGCAGAGGAGAGAAATGTAGGAAAAAATACTGAGGTAAGAAAAGGAATTGCATAAGAACGATGCTTTAGTTTGTCATAGAGCTGCCAATGCAAAGTACCAGAAAGGGGTTGACTTTTTAAAAGGGAATTTATTTGGGGGTAAAAACATACAGTTCTGAGGCTATAAAATATGTAAATTAAGGCACACCAGAGGTGCTTTCTCACCAAAGTAAGCTGCCATGTGTTGAAACAAGATGGCCACTGATCTCTTCCAAGGTTTGAGCTCAGCTGAGAGCAACCAGGCATAGGGTCTGTCACTTTCTAGGCCTCCTGTATCAGTCTTGGCTGATCTGCCTTCTTCCCGAGTTCAGCTGTAAGTTATTAGGCCAGGAGTTCTTAACCAGGTGTTCACAGATCCCTGGGGGTCCATGGAAAGATTTCAGGGGGTCTGTGGGCTTGAATTGAAAATTCAAAAAGCATTATTTTTGTGGGGATATCTTGGTGTGAGTGTGATATATTTATTAAATAATACACAGTATAGTGTGGACTTAGTATGATTTTTATTTTGATGTAGCATATTCTGAGTGCAGTGGATAACTGCCTGCAAAAAAGCTGGTAAGGATGGCAGAGATGGTTTTATGATGCTGTGGGAAAACTTGAATTTCTAAATGTTTGCTGAAAATGGCCATTTGAAAAGATGTTGAATGGTGTTAGGTTATCAGATATTGAAATTATGGGAAAGTTGTAAAACGTAATTTTGAATAATCCTAAAATTTAATTTAAAGACATGCTGATGTTGAGTATCATAAAGCTATCTGCTACTAAATTCTGGGAAGGTGTCCATGGTTTTCACCTGACTGGCAAAGAGGTCTGTGGAACAAAAAGAACCCCTGTATTAGGCATATAGCAGGGCTCGTCTCCTCTTGAGCTGCTCCTCTTGGGTGGGGTTTCATGCTTAAGTGATCCTCTAGTCCTCTCTCTCACATGACAGGATCAAACATGGTGGCTTCCTTTTCCTGTATCTCTCTGTGTCTTTCTGTGTCTCTGTTTATAGCAGATCCAGCTAGGCCAGGGGCAGAGACTCCCCTGAGTCACACCTCACTGACTTAGTCCAATCAAAAGTCCTACAGCAATCATATCAAGTTTTCTAATCAAAGGCCCCTCAGCTGAACTTAATGCAATCAAAAGGAATACACAGGAATAGACTAGTTTAAAAACATAATCTTTCTCTTTTTGAGATTCATAAAATAAACTCAAATTACCACAAATGATGATACAAAATAAACTACAAGGCATGGAAGAGGAGGAAAGGAAATCAGGGAGATTGTAAACCAAGGAAGTCACTTGTTAAAGAGTATAGCCATTATTCTACAAAGCAAGAAGCCCTACACACATCTGCTGAGGCTTCATTATATGCCAGAACCCTACCAATAAGAAAAGTGACAGTCGCGTCCCCAGAGTAGTGTGGAGGTGGGTTTTAAGGTCAAGATTATCCATAGGGAGGCTGGTTAGAAGGCTGTTTAAGAATTCAGGGAAAGACTGAACACTACAGAGATTACAGTTGTCAGACTTTAATCTACTTTTGGATTCTAGTTCCTGAGAGCTAAAACTAACCAAATTCCTGAACTGCTAACCTTCAGTTTGCATTTTTTAAAAATTTCTTCTGACAGCAATGTTTCTAAATAAGTTATTTAAATTATACCTTCACATTTGTGCCCAAGCAAGTTAAATACAAAGTATGCAGACAGCCAAAAGAAAATCCAACTGTGAACATGAAAGGATTACCTTGGGCAGGTGCCCACTTAGAGGAGAAGTTTTGGACAAATGCAAATAAAATTGTTTCAATAGATGATAAAAGACATTTTCCATTGCAACTATACTGAAGATTATCACAAAGAAAATGATCAGGGGCATATTAAAGAATTGTACAGGCACTTTCACCTCTAAACAAACACCAGTAGGGACAGAATGACAGAAATGACAGAAAATCTATCTGGTTTGAGTTGTAGATGTAGTGTGGGTTGATTAGAAGTGTTTTATCTTCCTTGTCTCATATGGTTGGCATAATGAAGAAGCTGAAAGAGTGTAAGGAGTCCATAATTAAGTGATTAGGAAGACCTATAAAAAGAACCTATTTGCAAGAAACAGAAAACCCAAGTCTGGCTAACTTTAAAAAGTAAAGGAAATTTATTGATCAAGGTAATTGAAAAATACAGAGATTTTAGGCATAATTTGACTTGGACATTCATGATACTATCAGAATTGTGGATGATTCTCTCCATTTTCTTCTCCTCTAGGCATCAGGTGCATTCATAGGCTTGCTTCCCTTATGATAAATGCCAGAACATCCCAGGTGGGGCCATGTGCTTCCTCATTCATTTCCAAAGAGGGAGAAAGAACTTCTTGAGCAGCCATAAATGAAAAGTCCTGAGCTTCACTCCGATCAGACAGCCTCAGACACGTGCCTGCCCTTGAACTAGCTGCTATGACCAGAGAATAGTCAGGTACTGATTGGCATTGGCCTGAGCTCGGCACCCATCACTGTGCCATTAACTCTGACAAAGAGAAGGCACTGTTTCAATTGGCTTGAATCAACCAGGGTCCACTCCTGGTAAGGCCATCATAGATGGTTGCCCAGCCAAGGTGGTGATTAGCTGCTGGAATGCAGTTCACACTCTGCTTTTCAAGCTGTACATTCTGACATCAGGCTGTATATCCTAGAGGAAGGAAGGTTTTGTTTTGTTTTTATAACTCTCACAGAAGCACAATCCTGTGTTCTTATTAGCCTGTGTCTACTTAGAGATGGCCATTTTTTTTTTCCTAATTCATGAAGTGATGTCTACAGCAGTGACCATCACCCTGGAATTGAGGGATCAATCCCAACTGTTTTTGCTATGTCTTCTATTTGCTCCTTCAGATCCAATCTCCACTTGAATGATCTACATTCACAGGCTTCCTTACCATCTGGACCCTGGTATGGAACTTGGGGAGGAATCCACCATAGTTGGCTGCATCCCTCCACTGTAGGCCAAGCTCTTGCCGGCAGCCCTCTCCACAGGCCTCCATTCCTAGATTCTGGTAATTGTTTTATCCCCTGTGCTTTCAGACCCAGGGTGGCACCAGTCTTTCCTCCTCACCCTGCTGTGACAAGCTTCAGGGTGTTATGGTTTCCTCATCTTGCCCTCATCTTCAGAGACAGTCACTCTATTAATCTCTCCTCAAAGGACCCAATTTGAGCATGCCCTCTATTTCTTGCCAGGACCATTATTGTTGCACCCACAACTTTGCACAGCTGTTTCACCATGGGACAGAACTGTACTGAATGCTGGGAATGAAGTTGCAGTGTCCATGAAGTCCCAAAGTCACCTTGGTCATCATCTGGTTCCCTGTAAGACTTAGCTCAATTGGTCCAGGCATGAATGATCTGACAGAGCAACTCATTTTGTAATGATTTCTACTTAAAATGCAAAAGGTTTGAAACTTTGTGAAACCTAAAGAAAAGCATTATTCTACATCAAAATATTTTACTCTAAACTTGGAGATATGTGCATCTTTTAAAGTGTGCAGGTCATGATGCTGAAATGTTCCAGATCATTTCTGGTGGGAGACTGCAAACAATATTTTATGAGGCCAAAATAACAAAGAAGGAAGTGAAAGAACTCATAAATCCCAGGAGAGTCCATCCAACACTTTGCCTTTATCTTAATCTGCTTTTGTAGGTAGCTCTGTTAGTCATGATTGGATACACCTAAATGGGGTTGTTTTTTAGCTGAAGGAACAGATGCCACAACTAAGAAAAAGAATGCAATGTAAGTTTTGTCTTAAAGCCTGTTCTGTGATGACCAACCTTTCTAAGCCAAAATCCTAACCTTGTGAGTAATCAGTTCAGAGCTGTCCTTAGCAGAGAACCAAAAGTTAAAGATAAGAAATGGTTCAGACTTTCCAGTGCCTTGACTCAGAAGTAACTCTGGAATCCTAACCAAATCTGCATTTGGTTGAGTAGTTTGGCACAGTTTTCTATTTTGAGGCTTTAAACTATAATTACAAGTCACTCATTTCATTCCAAATAAATGTCCCTAAAAGATAAAACTGAGGAAGGCTCTTCTTTGTCTTTAGAGAAAAAAGAAAAACAAAACAAAACAACAAAAAAAACCCTAACAAAACACAACAATAAAACCCAGCAAAAGCAAATCAAAACGTGGTCAAGCTAGAAAATGTGTGTAAGTGTGTATGGTGTGTTTTATAATTTATCAATACAAAAAATTTATTGAGCTAGTACTATGAAGGGTTCAAGCACTGAACAAGTAATCTGGTGGCATGAAAGAATCCGGCTAGAGAAAACAAAGTTCTATAAAAATCTGTGTAATCAAGGTAGTGAGACTTTAACCTCAGTGCAAGATTCTGTTTAATTCAAAAATCCTTTTGCCATTTTGCCCTAATATTTATTCTAAATGGTTCAATAAGACTGGTGTTTTCTTAGTTGAAAATGTAAGCTGATATGAGGGGTGAGGAAAGGAAGGCACAGATTTATTAGTAATACCCTGCAAGTCAAAATGAAAGGAAGAAATCAAAGGCAAGGAATTATAGGAGTGGTGGAGAGTGACACTTCTGTGTCCTACTGCACACAGGCCAAGAGCAAATCCCACTATAAATATTCCACATCCCAAAGAAAAAGGTTTCTCTGCTGAATTATGTGAGTCTCTGAAAACAGGATGATGGGTTAGAAAACATTGCTAATCCTTCAAATCTTATGATTAATTCATTCACTGCCATTTCTGTGTAACTATCAGGGGCATCTGTGCTAATTTCTAACAGAGGATAAGTAGGAGGATAAAATATAGTTTCTGCTTTAGGAGAGCACACAATATAGAAAATTACTGGAACATTGCTCAGATACACAAAGAAAATGTAGCTTCAGTTTCAGCTTAAGTTTCCCACAAGCCTAAGCGCTCCTCTCTCTATCCTTAACTTACTCCTCTGGGCAGCAAGGAAGAAGATAAATATTGCAGCCTCCCCCAGTTTAAATAGTCTGTTTTGATTTCAGATCTCTTTTTGAAATAAATATTCCATGAACTCTACGTTCAAGTCCTTATCATGGTGGTATCTCATTTTTCCTTCCCCAAATAGTGTCTATCCATCCTTGTGGCACCTGGCCTCATGTTGGTCTTTGGCTGGTTTACACCAGGGGAAGGCTGGTCCAATCATTGGGAGGAGGGGTACTGGTCAGCTCAGGTGTGCTTTGTAGGGTCATGTTTCTGAACTTAAGGTTGAAATCTGCTACTGAAGCCAGCAGCAAGGGAACTCATGATCTACTTATAATTTGACCCATATCCCTTCTAGTGTATATTTGTGGCTTATGGAATTTCTAGAGGCTAGCTTGGTGCCTGACAGAGTATTATTTGATAATTTTTGGTACTCTGGAATTATCAATCATTAAAATTTTATTCTAGTTTTTTAAGTAAGAAGCCATATATTAAAAAATGCATAGTAGGTATTTAGTAAATATTGGTTTCTACTCTGCCTCCCAGGCTTTATAACTGCTGGTAGCAGTCACTCCTATTGCGTAAGTGGAAAAAAAAGTTAGCAAGTTCTTTTCTCACTGCAAACTTGCTAAGTCATATGTGTAAAATTAATGTTGTTTTAGTTGCAGTGTGAGTAGCAGCAGAAAGGTAGTAAAAAACCCCTCTAAGAAAAATGGAATCCAACAGTGATTATCTTAGTTTGCCAGGGTACTATGACAAATACCACACAATGGGTTGGCATAAACAACATTTATTGTCTCCCAGTTTTGTGGCTGGAAGTCCAAAATCAATATATAGGCAAGACTCGCCTTCTTCCTGAGTCTGTAACTTTCAATCCTTGGGGTTCCTTGGCATGTTATCTCTGCCTGCTGTAAGAGTGCAACTTCTGTGACCTCTGGCTTCTCTTTATTAGGTCTCTAGTAATATAGATTAAGACCCACCCTGATTCAGTTGGCCACACCTTAACTAAAAATATCTTCAAAAGGTCCTATTTACACCCACAGGGATGCAGATTAACATTAAAAACATGTGTTTGTTTTTTTAAAATGGGCAAAGGACTTTAATAGACATTTCTTCAGAGAAGATAAACAAATGACCAATAAACACATGAAAAGATGCTCAACATCATTAGCCAATAGAGAAATGCAAATTAAAACCACAATGATATACCACTTCACACCAACAAAAATGGCTATTCTTTTTAAAATGGAAAACAACAAGTGTTGGTTAAGGATGTGGAGAAACTCGAACTTGACTGCATCGTTGGTGTATATGTAAAATAGTGTAGACACTGTTGAAAGTGACACAGAGGTTCCTCAAAAAGTTAAATACCTTTTGACCCAGCAACATCACATCCATATATATACCCAAAAGAAAGTGAAAATAGGGTCACATATACTTGTACACCATTGTTTATAACAGCATTATTCAGAATAGCCAAAAGCTGAAACAACTCAAGTGTTTATCAACAAATGAATGGATTAACAAAATGTGATACATACACTTGGTGGAATATTATTTGGCCATAAGAAAAACTGAAGTTATGAGACATGCCGCAACATGGAAGAACTCTGAAAACAGTAAGCTCAGTGAAATAAGCTAGAGACATAAGGACAAAACTTGTATAATATCACTTATAAGAGATGACTGGAAATAGCAAATTCACAGAGGTAGAAAGTAAATTAAGATTACCAGGGGAGGGGGAGAAAAAGGGGGAGTGTTTGTAAATTGTTTTTTTTAATTTAAGGATTAAAAAAAAAAAGCAAAAACAGCCACTGCCTGACAGTTACTCTGTAAGATAGCTGACAGTTCTCGTGACTGTGGGGATGGGCAAGTCTATGTTCCGTAGGACAGGCCACAACTGATAACTCAGATGAAGGTTTTCTATGAAGCTGGCTGGTTGAAATAGAGATGAAAATTCTTCCTTCTGACAGATGAAATCATCCTTCTCCTTTTAAGACCTTCAACTGGTTAGATGAGACCTCTCTCATTGGTGAAGGCAATCTCCTTAGTTGATTGTAGATGTAGTCAGCCATAGATGCAATTGACTTACTGATGATTCAAATCCATGAAATATTCTCATAGTAACCACCAGGTTAGTGTCAAGCTAGTGCTTGCTTGACCAAACAACCGGACACCATAACCAACCCAAGTTGACACATGAACTTCACCATCACAGTTGGGTTTTCTTTTCTTCTTTTTAAACGTAAACTATGAACTAAATAGTTCACTAAATTTACATAAATTGCAAATCATTGGGAAACTGAGTATTTGCACCTGTTACATTTGCAGATGCTGAAAGCAATAAAGAATACACACATACAGCAAGCTGCTAATGTAGCTCCATGTAAGAACTGACTTAACACTGGGTATGTCTGACAGGACAAGGAGACGAGGTGACCCATGACTTTCCTGAGACTCCATTTGTACCGTGGCTGGGTAGAACACAGCAATTTCAAAGGAAATGAGAAGAGAGTCCTCCAGGACAGTAAGCTAGAAATCCTGGTTAAACCATTCTCTCATATACACATATAAGCTTATTCAAATACCACTAGAAAATAACCTGTGTGCATGTGGTGCCAACTGCTAGAAATTTTGCAATGAATTAGAATGGAACAGTGTGTTTGACTTTTCAGGTAATTTTATGTGTCAGGATATGGTTAATTCCTTGGTGTTCAGGGCCTACTCCTATGACACTGTTAAAACAAAAACAAATAGAGCCCCATAGAGAGAAAATCTATGTTCTAAGAGACAAAACATTTTATTTGGGCAAAAGGATAATTTAACTCATGAAACTCAAGAACACAAGAAAACAAGAACAATAACAACAATAAAAATAATTTCTTTGAATACAATCAACTAGGAAGGCAAGGCATTTTCCTACACAAAACATTATCACTTTCTCACTACTGTAATGAAATCCAATAAATAATTCTATGGTAAAAGGGTCGAGATCAGAACAGTAAGTAAAATCTTGACCCTCGATACCCAGGGAACACAAGTCACAGCTCACTCACAGGAACCCTGGTTGTGCCCTCCAAGAATGTCAACACCACCCAAAGCTTGGTCTGTGGTTTTGCCTTTTGCCAATGTGAATGGCTGGAGTTTCCATGTTGTTCTAGAGAACAGTTCCAACTGGTAAGGCCTGGGCAATGAGTGAAGCCAGAGAGTAGAACAAGACAAGTTTCCCACAAGGCCTTTGCCCTCTGACCAATGCACTAGTTCGAATTTTGAAGTCTGGCTTCAGGTGGGCAGTTCTTCAGCAGGGCCTCATCCCACCCTTGCTTAAGTCTTCTGCTCCCATCAGGCAGGGAAGAGCTCGGGAGTGCTCACATCATAGCAATACTTGGCTATGGGATCCTCATGGGTGTTCTCAGGCTGTACGCTCTGAGAAGAGGTCCTGCATTTAGCCAAACACAACTCAAAAGTGATTTTCCACTGCCATGATGAGGTTCTGGAATGCCACGGCTGCCCAGTTGAGGAAGTGCCCCATGCAAAATTGGTTTTTGGGCTGCAGGCATCAGGAGACACAGTGAAAATAGGCTCTGCAGCAGCCTTGGACAAGCGGCCACCTCAGCAGTGTTGCTTTGTGCTAGGGACATGGACATGACAGGAGCCATTCACCAGCAAATCATTCCATATCCTAGTTGATCCGTGATGAGGTGGAGTTACAGCACTGATTGCCTGGTGGACTGCTATTGCCCAGGTTAAACTGCACTTTTCTGGGAATGGGTTGATCATGGGCTTGAACCTGGAGAAGATTCTGATGTCTCACTGCCCTGTCCTCCTGCTTCAAGGTGCTGATGAGTAAGTAGACCCAGCGAGAGTCCAAAGACCAGGGCGAGTATCCACCTCTTAGAAGCTAGCGCCACACCAAGGCTGCCAGTGTCACCCCTACGACGCCCGGAGCTCCATCCCTAGGAGCCCTGCGCGCCCCAGGCCCCGCGATTCTGCCAGCGCCCAGCAGCCTCCCTGCACCCATGCGACCCTGCTGAAGGCCCCTCCCAAGAACATGTTTTTGTTGAGGTATATAATTCGCTCTTCCACAGTGATATAAAACATCAGTTTGTTAAAACACAAGTTTGTTTGAATAGTTTTAGCATTATACTTCATATATGTATATTAATTTTGTATGTATTCTTTAGACATCAATATAGACTCTTATAAAGAAATTTTACTCATGATCCCTGCAGGCAAAACCCAATTGTTTTTTCCCAGTTTCTTTATTGCCTTTAATCATATAATTATATAAAATATTTATAAATATGTGCTTTCACAAAGTTGTGGTAATATGATTTCCATGCTCATTTTTCTCTTAATATTAAGCGTCATTTTCCATGTGGCTAATCATTATGTGCATGATTTTAATAATGACACAATATTTAACCAATTAGGCATTTCCTTATGAGACATTTAAGCCATTTCTTAGTTTTTCAAGATTATACATAATATTGCAATGACCATTTTTATGAATATGGTAGAGTTTATCCCCTCTTGACTAATTTCTTAGTATTTATGTTCCCAAGAAGAGAAGGGATTGCAGAGAATGAATGTATCTCTAGACTGTCTTCCATCCTGGGGATTGTGTTTCCAACAATGCCTGCACGGCTTTGTGTTCCCATTGCAGCCTCTGCAAGCAATAGCTCAGGTTTCAATCAAGGGCAATTCCTTTTTTCTGGCATGACTGAATCTTCTCTTAGCAGAAGTTTTCGATTTCAATTCAAAGTCAGATTTAAAATCTCTTCCACAGCTTGTGTAGGTTTTTTTTTTTCTTTTACTTTAAGTATCACTTACTTCAAGCATAGCAAATAAGACTAAAGTAACTTTTACAGAAAAAAAAAGTTGTTTTTGTGCAGCATACCTGGAAGCACTAAGTTGAAAGGATTGAGAATTTACTATGCTCCGAGCATTTTGTGTATATTCGCGTGTTGAGCCTTCATAACAACTCTGCGTTGTTCCTACTCTACAGATGAGACAGGGAGATGCAGAACAGTTAATAATTTGCCCTCTATCACACAGCTGTTAAGTGACAGAGCAGAGATTCCAACCCAGGAAATCTGATTCCAGAGTTGACACACTACTTCACTGTGCTGATCTGGAAATGAGAGCAGAAACTCATGTCTAAGTAGAAGTTCTGCAGAAGATTTGTCTTCTTTCTTAGGAATTTAAATGGGAAAGTAGTCAAAAAAGAAAGAAAGAAAAAGTTATCTTCTATAAAGCTCTCCTATCTTCATTCCCCTGTCCTCCCCTAACACACATATCTAAGGACAGAATGGGGAGGAATAGAATAGATTTTTTAAAAGTCACTAATCTTTCTAACCATAAACTTTCACTCAGTCAAAATTACCAGATAAAATATTTTATTACCAAAATATTTATTACCAAATAAACAGTTTTTCTGTGAACATTTTTGAGCTAAAGTCTAGTATATTTTTGAGAGGACTATCACCACACAATATGTACAACAATAATCTGTTATGCTTCATCCTTTTCCTAAAGTCACAAACAAGTTTACAAATATTAGACCCAAGAAAGTTGCCAATTATTTACTTTTTGAAATTGCACTTAATTCTGTTTATTAGTTACATGCTCTCTTTGAGATTGTTACTTAAATCTTGTTGATAGGTTATATTATGTAATTTTGTTCTTACT
>JAQZBX010046181.1:0-20840 GCA_029593785.1 Cabassous unicinctus | reverse complement strand
GATCAATTTGCTTAATTCATACCAGTGAGGTATGTAATATTTGTCCTTCAGTGCCTGGATTGCTTCACTCAATATAAGGTCTTCAAGATTCATCCATGTTATCCCATGTATTAATACTGCATTTCTTCTTACAGCTGCATTTAATTCTGAAATAGACTCAATCATCTCTAATTTCAAATTGAATTCATGTGATGCTTTACAGTCAGACTTAAATAAGTAAAAATATCAAGTATAACAAACTATAATTTGGCCTCATCGGCATAAGCGACCAGAGAAGAGACAGAGGGGATTAGACTCTCATTGAATTCAAACCTCTACTCCTTAAAGGTCTGGAGAAAGAAATGCATTTATATACTGAGTTCGGCTTAGAGAGAGGCTACATTTGAGAAACAAGGAGGTTGTCAGGAGGTAACTCTTGGGCACCTTACAATACTAGGCTAAGTTTCAATTTCAGAAGTAAACGTTCATAAGTACAGTCATCAATATCAATGGAAAATGTTATTTTCCATTGAAGGACATATTATGACAGTGATTGAGAGAGGATTCATCTATGCAATATTGCAGGGAAGGTGTCTGGTGTGTCAAAAGTCATAAAATCATGTGTGTGTTTGTATGTGTGTGTGTGTAGAAGAGGATTATGTATTCAAAAAGTGACTAAAATATACCCTATGGCTATGGTTTCTCTGCATTGGGTTTCCATCAATATTACAAGAAACAAATTATCTTATAGATATATCATTTCTTGATCAAAAGTGATCCACTGCATTTGTAATCCTTGTGTTATTTTCAGATAAATCAATTATCCAAAGCCAAATTGGATTCATGGAGCCAGTGAACAATGTGACAGAATTCATCCTGCTTGGCTTGACATTGAACCCAGGTGTGCAGAAACTATTGTTTGTCGTGTTTACAGTCACCTGCTTTCTTCAGCATGTGCATGCCTTAGCTCTTCATGGAGCATTTCCTTGGTGGAGCTGAGATAATCCTGCTCATGGAAATGGCATCTTATCACTACGTGGCCATCTGCAGGCTTTTCCACTACATGATTATAATGAACCTGCGGGTGTGTGGTCTCCTGGTGAAAATATCTTGGGCTGAGGGATTTGTTCATGCCCTGATTCAAATTATTTTTATGCCATGGTTGCCCTTCTATGGCCCCAATGTCATTGATCATCTCTTCTGAGATCTTTACCCTCTGCTGAAACTCTCCTGAGTTGACACTCATGTCTTTGGGCATTTTCTTCCTGCAAACAGTGGGTTCATGTGCAAGCTCAGTTTTTCTATTCTTATCACCTCCTATGTCTTCATCTTTTGCTCCCTCAGAATTCACAGCTCTGAAGGCAGAAGGGTCTCTCCACTTCTACCTGTGCCTCACAGATTACCTAACCATTTCATAATAAAACACTGAACAGCCCAGGATTCAACAAATAAATTTCTTAAACCTGATAAATAGCATATATGAAAACCCACAGCTAATATTATATTTAAAAATAAAAGACACAAACTTTCCTTATAAAATTAAGAATAAGATAGGACTCAGCTGAAACCACTTCAATTTGATATTGTGCTGGAAATGATAACCAGGCACATTAGACAAGAAAAAGGTATAATAAAGGCATGCAAACCAAAATGGAAGAAATAAAACTATCTCTATTCATGGATGACATGATCTTATATGCAGAAAATCTTAAAGATATGTGCAAAAAACCTGTGAGATCCAATATTGAAATTAAGCAATGTTCCAAGGACATGAAAGACATACTGAAAACTACAGAACATTTTTGAAAGATATTAAAGAAGATCTAAATAAATTGAAAAAAATCTTTCACTCATGGATTGAAATACAATATAATTAAGATGGCAATTATTCTCAAAGTAGTCTCCAAATTCAATACAATTTCTATCAAAATCTCTACTGCCTTTTTTGACAAAATGGAAAAGCTAGTTACAAAATTAGCATGGAATTCAAGGTACTCTGAATAGACAAAAAAAATTTGAGATAAAAAGGGCAAAGTTGGAAAACCTACGTTTCCTGATCTCAAAACTTATAATAAAGTTACAGTAACCAAAGCTGTGTGGGACTATCATAAGAATAGACATGTATATAACAGAGGAATAAAATTGAGAACTTGGAAATAAACATATATCTCTGGTCAAATGATTTTGGGAAAGGATGCCAAGATTATTCAAAGGGGGTTAATAATCTCTTCCATAAATGGACCTGGGACCATGGATAGTCCCATAAAAAAAAAAAGAATAATTTATGCCCCTTAGTTCACAACATATGCAAAAATTAATTCCTAATTAACCAAATACACATTTTAAAGTTAAAAATATAAAACCCTTAGAAGGAAACCTAGGGGCAAACTTCCATAAACTTGGATTGGAGAATGGTTTCTTAAATATGACAACAAACACACAAGCAACAAAACAAAAATAGACAAATTTCACTTCATCAATATTAAAACTTTTGTGAATTAAAGAACATTATCAAGTAATTGAAAAGAAAACTAATGTAATGGGAGAAAATAATGATAAAGTGCATATCTGATATGGGTCTTATTTCTAGAATACATTAAAAGTCTTACAACGAAAGACCAAGAACCCAGTTTAAAATGAGCAATGGACTTGAATAGAGGTTTTTTCAAGGAAGATGCACAAAAGGTCAATGAGCAGGTGAAAAAATGCTCAACATCATTAGTCAATAAGAAGTTCAAGGCAAAACCACCATAGTATAGCACTTCATAACCACTAAATGGATTTTTTTAACCCCACAGAAAATCAATATTGTTGGCTTGGTTTTGGAGAAATTAAAACAATTGTACATGCTGGTTGGAATGTAAAATGGCATACCCAATGAGGAAAACAGTTTGTATATTCCTCAAAAAGTTAAAGATAGAGAGAATTCAGGTCAACCAATAAAGTGGAGTGAAATGCTAGATGGTTCTGTTGCCCTGCAGAAGTATGAATTATGAGCAAAAACTTTCAAAGCCATATTGCTCAGAGATACAGAAAAAAAAAAGGTTGCAATAATCAGATGAGTACTGAACATGGTCTTTCTAGTAAATGAAGGTCTTTTTATTCCCTCACATTTAGCTTATTTGTTTTGGAAACAAATCAAGAGAACATTTCAAAATCTTCCTTTACTTGAGTGTTGATTTTCCAAATGCACCAGAAATCTAAATATGACAAAAGATCCTCGAATAGTGAATTCCTGAGTTTCAAATATACTTGGGGAATATTGCATTGAATCATGCTCTCTGTTTCATCTTCTTCAGGATATCCTTCTTTCAGAGGCTTTTGATAACGATCTCTGATATTATACTACATAACAATAAGCTCACAAATCTAAATGCCAGGATATATCTTATTGCAGCCTCAAACTTCACTCAGTTCACTTGAGTTAGAAATGTCACTACATCATCCTTTATTTCAAATTGAAATTACTTAATGTTTTATCCACACTGAAACAAAGTAAAAAATCAAAAGGACTCACTTTGAAGTCTTTTAGCCATAAACACTCATTTGTTTTTATCTTTTCTCATTTTTGGTCCATTTGCATTGCTAGTTGGTGCTTGGTAGTAATCCATCGGTGTCAGGGAGGCTCATCTCTGGGAGTCATGTCCCATGCTGGGAGGAAGTTATTGCATTTATATGCTGAGTTCAGATTAGAAAGAGGGCACATTTGAACAACAAGGAGGCTCTCAGGAGGTAACGCTTGGGCACCCTATAATACCAGGCTAAGTTTCAATTTCAAGAGTAAAGGTTCATAAGCACAGTCATCAATATAAAAGGCCCCTCAATGGGTTATCTTCCATCACTAACCACTGCCTCTGTAGTTGGGGGATTCTTGCTGTTCCATTAGAGAATGTTGCAGAGCTCCCCAGGATGGGAATTCAATATTCTTTTGGTTATTGGGTGACTCTCCTCCCACCATGAACATTTGTCAACCACGGAGGTTATGCTTATACACGTCTCAGCAGGATCTCATTGACTGTCAAATTAGACACTAATTACCTCAAATAGTGGGACTTCTGAGGGCTCTGGAGACACCAGTCAATATGGTCAGGGCATATAGCTCATGAGTTTGGTGCCTTGCCAGTGGGCCCTACTTTGGGGTTGTGCTTCCCAGTGTGATAGAATTGACTCAGTTGTGGTTTCTCTACACATGGCTCTTCTGTCCCTTCTATTTGAATGTATAATTGGTGCTGGAGTTGGTAGGTGTATGTCCAAAGACTTGAATCTTTGGGCTGTCCATGTGCCAGCTGGGCCCTGAGCCTCAACAGAGTTGTAACACCTACTTTTCAGTTCATTGGACTCACCCAGGACAACTAACAATGAGGTGATGATGGACAGCCACCATACCAAAGAACTGAGAGAGTCTACAACTGCAAACAAGAGAGTCACATCCATCAGCCATATGGGACTGAAGTGCCCTCTCAATTAAAGGTGGAGTGGGCATCACCATCCCAGAATCCTCGGGATTGGGGAATGAACTATGGACTAGAGTGGACTTACTGGTATTTTACTATAGACTTATTGTGATTCTAACAATGGAAGAACTTATATCATTGATGTGGACACAGTGGCCACTGGAGGTTCTGAGGTCAGGGAGAGGGAAAATAGGTGTAATATGGGGCATTTTTGGGACTTGGGGATGGTCCTGAATGACATTGCAATAATAGATAGGCCATTATATATCTTTCCATAACCTACTGAATTTATGGGAAAGAGTGTAAATTACAATGTAAACTATAATCCATGCTAGTGGCAATGCTCCAAAATGTGTTCATCAATTTCAATGAATGTACCACACAATGAAGGATGTTGTTAATGTGGGTAAATGTGGGCAATGCGGGGAGTGGGGCATGTGGAAATCACCTATATTTTTTATGTAACATTTATATGTAATCTAAATATCTTTAAAAAAAATTTTTTTTAAAGAAAAAAATAATTAAATCAGCAAAGTAAAAAAAAAAAAAAATCAAGTATGCCTTGTAGTATTGGGGCTGAGAATTTAGATTGCACAACCAATCCCACTGTTTTAATGCATTATTAGGAAATGACCAAAAAATTCATGCTATTGTCTTACTTTGATCAGAGTCTAAGTTGATAGAGTGAGACAGGTTTGATAAATAAACAGCTCCAGGAAAATTTGTTTCCTCTTTAAGCTATTCTTCTCTTCATTATATTTAAGTGACAAAAAAATAAATAAAATAAAAAAACCGCAAACTCTACTACTAAGCCTTACCAGCAGGAGTGATTAAAGTGAAACCCAGTAGAGTGGACACACCTAATTCAAGTCTATGCTACTCTGTACAGACTTCATTTTAAACCTGTTTAAGTCCTTTAGACCCCTTTCACACACTTTAATCTACACTTTCAGAAATGCAGAGGCATAAAATAGCATTAGGAAGCTCTGGAGCCAAAGAGCGATCTTGGGTAACAATTAATGTGAAAAACAAAATCTTTTCGTATGTTAACTACAAGTATGGCTAATACAAAGTATAATAGCCTTGCGATCAGAATTTGTGGGGTTAAGTATACTCCATCCTCCTGCTATCTGAAGTCTTTTATGTATCTTCTTTAATAAAGTATCAACATTTGATTAAATAATGATTAAACCTCTCCCCAGATTAGAAACCTCCTTGAATATAAAAATTGTTCATAAAAGCAACATTTTTAATTGATACAAAATTTCCACGTGTTTGGAAAATCCATGGTTTTATTTATTCTGTGAGACAATCTTTAAAAATCTCCATGTACTGATTATGTAAGAAATAGGCCAAGAGCTTAAAAATAGTTAAACAAAAAGGTAATATGAATAAGTATTTGTTGAAAATTCAGTTTTAATTCCAACCACTAAAGTCATGGTTGACTTGTTATTGTGAGAAATAGGGATCTGACCAGAAATGAATAGATTTGAAGGAATGAAAGAAAGTTGAAAGGCCACTCTCATCCCAAAATTAATCTTTTTTTCTGACTAAATCCAAAGAGGGATATAAAATTATTCCAGGTACAGCCATAGCTACCTTGCTCATGATAGTCCCAGGTAAAAGATATGTGTGAAACACTTTTCTTTCAAAAAACACCTACATAACACTTCAACTCCAAAATAAATTTTATTGGATTGAATTTAGTCTCAGCTAATAGGAAAAAAAAGTATCTGGTACAAAAGAAAGAGCTGATCAGAACAAGGACTTAAGACAGTGTCTACATGCAAAAATGAATAGAAAATTGTGAACTTTTTGCACACCAATGAAATGGGGAATCATTTGAAATATAGACACTTAGAATGACCTGTAAGAGAAAGAATCCAGATAAAGAAGAAGATCCAGATCAAAGCCAAGACAGATGTTTAGTCGATCTGATTGACTTCACTTCTTTTTCCTAAGAACTGAATTAAGACATTTTATTCAGAGTCATGCCTAAATCTTATGTTTAATATGTATTACAAACAGTTTCGTAAACAATTCATTCCAAATCAAAAATCATTTTTCTCAACGGTGGATAAACCATTTTCTGATAACCAAATATCTGCATGCTTTCATCATATTTTCAGCCCCCTTATATTTAAATAGGATGCTGACATAAGCTCACAGAAGTGATGTGTGCCACATTCAGCCCTAAACATTTAGGAGCCAATGTGCTACTATCTAGCGATCTTTTCCCTGCTTCGGCAAGCTTCGAATACCTGAATTAAAATAAAAAGACTATACAAAGGAAGCATCCTGGATTACTGAGTATTTATACGAAGGATAACTGCCCTACAGGATCACTCAACCCTTAGAGACTTTATCTGAACAGGAAGTAAAATTGCATATATTTAGACACGGAGATCTCAGGATTCATTTGTTACCACAGCAAAACACAGCTAATTCTGATTAATGCACTAACTAATTTAGATTTTTAGTGGTTTTTAAAAACAATAAAAGAACAGATTAGCAAAACTTTTGCAGTTATCTTGATTTTCAAATGCAGTAGAATGGATAAATAGCAAACATTACAAATCCAGTCCAGTTGGAGCTCCCTCTGCTTGAGATATCTGACTACACCAATTGACATATTTAAACCATAAAGTCATACATCACCTTTTTTCTGTTTACCTAAAATAGAAGGCAGGCATAAAAAAACTATACATTAATAGGCTAGGGTGTGCCAACAATTATGAATCCCAAATATGAACTAGGTTTTCAATAAGTCTTGAGCAAATTCCCTGACTTCTTCAGAGTTACCTAATAAATACATTTCCTCAGTCTATGCTCCAATTTCCTAAAATTTTTTGCCACAAATTTTTCCATTGATCCCAGAAGAATATGCCCCCTACTTGTGAAGAAAATAGGGACCATCACAGAAACAATGTCTTAATATGAAACATCATCAATATGTCTATCTATAAATCTTCTTCACCTTTATGACTTCCTGCTTAATGAGTAAAACATGTGCAAAGATTTAAATTTAATTTTAATATGTAAACATACATTTCACATATACCTCTTTCCTGTCTTCTCAGAACTTTTACTTTTAGCTTCCATGACCAAAGCATCACCCAAAATGTCTATGGGTCTTATTAAATATTAATGAGAATTTTGGCCTGAGGATAAAAAAAATAGGTTAAGGAATTAAAAATGTTTATCTTTTTGTCCATATGACAGTCAGAGTTAGAGTAGACTTAGATTTGGAGTTGTATCTGGAGTAGAATGAAAGCTAGAGTTAGAATTAGAGTTAGAATTAGAGTTAATTTCATACTGTGCCATTGCCAATCATCAAATTTATATGGAAGGATAAGGGATTCCAAATAGCCAAAGCCATATTGAAAAGAATGAATTTGGAGGACTCCATTTCCCTGTCTTAAAAGAAAAACAAAGCCAAAATAATAATAATTTAAAAAGCATGGTACTTGCACAGGGATAGACATATTGACAAAAGGGGTTTAATTGAGAGCTCAGAAATCACCCCTCACATTTATGACTCACTGATTTTTGACAAGGGTGCCAAGTCCATTCAGTGGTGAAGAATAGCCTTTTTCAATAAATAGGGCTCAGAAACTGGATGGCCATGTGCAAAAGTATGAAGGTGGATGTCTACTGCACACCATATACAAAAATTAATTCAAAATTGAAAATAATCTAAATATAAGAAGCAGAACTACAAACCTCCTAGAAGAAAACATAAGGAAGCCTCTTCAGAAACTGTGCTAGTCAATGGTTTATTAGAATTTACAACCAAAGCACAGGCAACAGAGGAAAAAATAAATATATGGGACCTCAGCACTTGAAAATGTTTGTGCCTCAAAGGACTATATCATGAAAATAAAAAGACAATCTACTCAATGGGAGAAAATATTTAGAAACCACATATCAGATAAGGGTTTAATATCCAGAATATATAAAGAAGCCCTACAACTCAACAGTAAAGAGACAAGCAACCTATTTTATAAATGGGCAAAAGACATGTATAGACATTTTTCCACAGAAGATACACAAATGGCCAAAAGTACCTGAAAAAATGCTAAACATCATTAGCTATTAGGAAAATACAAATCAAATCCACAATGAGATACCATTTCACACCCACTAGAATGGCTATTTTTAAGGAAAAGAAAAAGTGTTGGAGAGGATACAACAAAATAGGAACATTCATTCACTGCTGGTGGAAATGTAAAATGGTGCAACGGTTTTAGAAGACAATTTGGTGTTTCCTCAGAGAGATAAGTGTAGAATTAAGATATGACTCAGCAATCCAACTTCTACTTATATACCTAAAAGATATGAAAACACGGACTGGAACAGGTATTTGCACACCAATGTTCATAACAGCATTTTTCACAATTGCCAAAAGATGAATGTAACCAAAGTGTCCTTTAAATGATGAGTGAATAAACAAAATTTGGTATTTACATACAATGGAAAATTATTCAGCCCTAAAAAGGAATTAAGTTCTGATACATGCGACAACATGGATGACCCTTGCAGACTTCAGGTTGAGTGAAATAATCCAGACACAAAGGGACAAACATTGTATGACCTTACTCATACAAAATAATTAGATTAAAGAAAACTGTACGCTCAGAACCTATAGATAGAATACATGTTGCCAGGGGACAAGGTGGGAATGAAGAGTTAGTGCTTGAAATATACAGAGTTTCTCTTTGAGTTGGTCATAAAGCTTTTCTCATGAATGGTGGCAATAGCAGCACAAAATTGTGAACATAATTAACAGCCCTGGATTATATAAGTGAATGTGGATAAAAGGGGAAATTTCAGTTGTATACATGTTTCTAGAATTAAAAAATAAAAAAAAAACATAGGACTATATAACTTAGTGAAATTTATTGCAAATGATGAACTATAGTTCTCTCATGAATGATAACAAATGTACTACACTAAGCAAGGTATTAATAATAGGAAGATACGTGGGAAATGTATTTTATGCCTGATTTTTCTGTAAACCTGCAACTTCTTTGATTAAAAAAATAAAAATAAATTAAAATAAAGGTTATAGTTACTGAGACTATTTAGGCAGTGTGTGTTTTTGTTTAAACAATGAATAATATTTCAATACATTTAAATAATATGAGGAAAATCTTACATATTTATTCATGCAGTTACTCTTTATGGTGTTTTTCATTTCTTTGTATACATCGATATTTCCACCTAGAATCACTTTCCTTCTGCCTGAAGTATGCCCATTTTCACTTGTACTGTGAGTTTCCAGTTGAGGAATTCTTTTAGCATTCCTCATGCATGAAAGCATTTTTATTCTGTATTTGTTTTTGAAAGATATTCTTGCTGTGTATGTATTACAGCTTGACAATTTTTTCTTTTAGATAATTTTCTTTCACATGGTGTTCCATGTCTCCTTGCTTCCACTGATTCTAACATGAAGAATTGTGTCATTCTTATCTTCTTCCCCATACCACCATATTTCTTTATAACCTTCTACTTTGCAGAAGAAGCAACTGGGGCACAAAGAAGTTGAATAATCCTGCCACCAAAGTGGCAGCATTCAAAAAATGACAACAAACAGTATTATATTAGTGGTTATGTCTGCCATAATAACATTTTTCTCAATTTAATTCAGAAAACATTTTCTAAGCATTTTCTATGCAAAATACACTCGTTTGAAGGTTTCACATGTTATCTTTTATCTTGCTACTAGTAACGCATTTTATTTAAAAATGTTTGACAATCCCTTGTATATTAACTACATTCATAGAATAATATGATTACTTGGTAGAAGAATTGGGAATCATATCCATTTTCACATCTTTCAAGGAAAATTCATCTACGATGCTAGCATGACCAATTTTGTGGTTGGTGGTCCCTTTTCGTAAGTAGAACCTTTTACCTAGTCTTTCCTTCCACACTGCAGTCATCAAGAAATTTCCAAATCAAAGATGTCTAGATTATGCTTAGGCAGATTACCAAGATAGGTGCCAATGTTAAGAAAGGAAATTAGGAGGTATTGTCTTTTTCCAACCTCTCTTTCCTGTTCTGCTGCTGCACAAAGAATCTATCTGAGGAGCAAATCCTGTCTGTTCCTGGTGGTAGAACAGAAGCTCCTAAACTATCTGGACCTGGACTGAGGCAGCACTTCCTCTTCCATTACATCCAGTGGGTAAGACACAACACAGCACCAGTGTCTGATGAGATACAATAGCACAATGATTAAAGCTCAGGTTTAGAAATCAGATCACTCTTGACTTACATCTGAGAGTACCAATTATTAGATTTTTTATTTTGGTCAAATTTTCTTACACTGAATGAAAAATAATGTCTTCTTAATGGGGAGTATATGAGACTCAGATGAGATAGGACTCTAGCAAATTGACTGATATTAAAAGTGTTCATTGTTTATTAGCAGTTGTAGAATTCACATTTCCTTTATAGCCTACAACCTTCTCTTTGAATCTCAATTTCACTGTCAGATTATTTAGTAGAGAGAATCAGTACTGAATACTTATAAACTTGGCCTTTCCTTTCTCTTAGTTTCTGCATTTCCCTAAATTCTATCATCCACAAAAGCAATGAAGATACGCTCTATATATGTCAAAGAAAATTTTTGCCAGTACCTGGGAATGGTCACACCATGAGTTCTCATTTCCTATACATAAGATGAAAACAGACAACAAGGTGTTGACTCTATTCCAGGTGCCATTCCTAAGCATTAAATGCATTATGTCATATAACCCCACAACAGTCTAAAGAGATAGGTCCCTTCTTGGTACATATGTAAGAAATGACACATGAAGATGTGAAACTTGCTCTAGGTCACACAGTTAATCTGCAGAAGATCCAGCCCTAGGAGGTGCATTTTCATGAACTCCAAAACTCTTCCTCTTAAGCATGTCATATTTTTAATGTTAGAGAGCATGTTCTCTAGCCTGCTAGTGTTTATCCTCAGGGCATCAGCAGTAGAATAGCAACTTTCAATGACCTAAATGCTTTCACATTTTATCTTGCTCAATTCTCTCTATAACTTTGTGATGCAGGTCTTATTAAAATTGTTGTATCATTTCTGGTAAGTTCTGAATCTTTTCTGCCATGAGTAGAACATTCTGTGCCATACATCACAGACTCAACTACAATCATAGAGAGACTGCTAACCTAACCCATTTGTCTTTGACCCCTTTCCCACACTTTGGTCACAGATGTCACAGCCACAATAGATAATAGGATGACTTCATTTGTTTGTCTTCTTGGCTGTAGCTGCTCATTCTAATCTTCTGGGAACTGAAAGTTCATAGCATACCTAACTCCTCCTTGTGCTTAAGTAATCTACATTTATATGTTTACCTGAAATCATACATGAAAATGCTAATATGGATAGGCTCTGAGTTTTCCTGAGCCTGGAACACTACATAAACATAAGCAGCCATAGGTAAGAGATGCTGTTTGTTTCTAAACAGCCAAGCCATTTCATTCCAGACACTGAAGAACCAAAAGAGGTATCTCCAGCTGTGCGTAGGTTTTCTAAGGAATACTCTTAAATGGTCTTTCTTCAGGATCTGCTATATGAAGGCAACTTTAATTTTTTGCTGAGTTCAGGTTCTTGCAATCTTTCATTTTCTGCTTTAACATAGTTTGCTTTTCTCAGGTCTTTAAAAAAGATTATAGCAAAAGTCAAGAGCCTTTTATGATATACTTTATCTAGTCACCAAGAAAGCAAAACTGGCAAATGTGCAGCAGAGAGGCTTGGGAAGAGATGTCCTTCAATGGTTAGGTTCTCCCAATCGAGTTCTTTTGAAGCCTCAAGTTTTGGAAGTTCTGAATAGTGAAATTCTTATCAGAGCTCGGATGTTTGTGGCCCACATTACAGGTTGGTGTGAACCTATAGAGCAAAGATAAATTCACCCCATAAACTAAGATTTACTTAGGAGTTTGCCTTAGTAATCATTTTCAAGTCACTGATGGAGGTAAGGAAATACTATACTTAAGGAAAAAATGGATAAACTTTCAAAGGAGCAGTAAGTGATGGATAGTGTTCCCTAATCCATAAGAAGTATTCTCAAAAAATAAGATGCCTTTTCATGGAATCAACTTGTTACTTCTTCCACAAATGCATCTTAAGAGTTATGTAAAACCAGTGATTTCTTTGTTAGTATGATGAGAAGATTCAATTTACAAGCATATTATATTTATACATGTGTATCTACCATGACAAATGTTTATGAATAATAAATAGCCAACTCAGTCTACTCAGAAGTGCAGTCATTTGACATGTTATGGACCCAGAAAAGAGATAAAAAAAAATAAAACTTCTTTAATTAAATTATTTTACTGACTATAAAGGCAATATATTCCATTTATAGTAAAATCAGAAAATTTATAAAAGAAGAAGAAAAATTGGCCTTTATCCCATTATCAAATAAGCACTATTATTCTAGATATATATTCTTTATATACTTTTTAATGTAGGTATGTCTTTTCAGACAACTGAGATCATAATATATATGCCATTTAATAGCTTGCATTTCCACTCACAGTTCTATTGAAAACATCTTCCCAGATCGTTAATCTTCTTGCAAATCACCTTAATTTCTACCTGATATTTCATAATTATACACCATAATTTATTTAAATGTATCTCCTTAGGCAGACATTTGGGTTGCCTTCAGTTTTTCACTAATATTTTTAAAAAGCATAATTTTGGCCATATTTTTTCTCTACAGTGTATTCTAAGAAATGGAATAAAGAAAATTTTATACCAGCATACATTTATAGGCACTTAATAACATAGTTCTCATACATGTTTTCTAATTTTAAAATTTCATTTGTATGATGAATTATGAAATGTAGGAGCTTTTAGATGTCTAATTTTTTCTTTAGAATTACATTTTCATTAATTTTACCTTTAATAAAGCTGTGAATATACTTATTTCTTATTTGTATAAACTCTATCTATATTATAGTTGCTTGTCACAATTTTTGCAATATTTCTTCATTGTATTCCATGAGTATATGTAGACTAATATATTATTTTTGTCCTTTTAGACATCTTTTTTTCCCTTAACATATTCTCCACTGAGAAAATAGATACATATTATCTCTTTTGTTTTATTTTGTTTTGGTACACACTTATGTTGTATTTTCACATTTTCATGCACATTATTCACCCTTTCATTGTATTTCTCTTTGGGAGGCTGGCAAGAACAGATGATTTCCTTTGTTTGAAAATCTTTTATTAACCTACGAACCTATACATATTATAATTTTTTTTTTTTTTTTGAGGTACCGGGAATTGAACCTGGGACCTTGTATGTGGGAAGCAGGCTCTTAACCACTTGAGCTACATCCACTTTCCAATTATGTTTTAAAATATTTAAATATTTAAAATTAAGATCTTTTTTAATTTTGCTCATGCTTACTTCTTATTGAACTTACCTGTGTTCATCCATTTCATTAACACTTTATAAACCCAAATAGCTTTTGAATTTCTTAATCATCTAATATTTTCTGTCAGTTGTATTGATTTCTCACTCAAATTTTTTCCCTAATATTATAGGTCATATATCTAACTTTTGGGTTGAGTATTTTGTTCTTTATTTTCTCTCTTAGTTCATTTACTTACTCATTTAATGCTATATAAGTGAATATTTCAAGAATAAAATTGTTAGCATATGATTTTCTGACTTTGTTCTTTTTCCAATCCTCTGGAAGTATGTGGAAAGCTATATTTTTAGCTTTAGGCTACAAATTGGATATAATAATAATGATTTTCTTCTATATCTCTATGTCATTTGCTATTATTCTTATAACATATGTTTATAACACTTAGGCTTATTAAGACTAAGTCCCAAACATCACATAACTACTTGTCAGTTACAGCAGAATGCAAAATTAGTCTGTCTATTCTAAGCAACACAGGTCCAAAAAAAATTGTGGTGCTTTTGTTTTTTTGATTTAGGTGTATCTGTTTTCTTAATAGATCAAGAGAATGTTTTATAAATTCATTAAATTGAATTTTGGTTTGCCAAAGGATGCTGGATTCAAAATATGACATAAGAACCACAAATAATGAATTCCAAATTTTCTAATAAATTTTAGGAATCCTGACTACATCATGCTGCCTGTTTTATCCTCTTCCTGGCATCCTTCTCCCAGAGGTGTTCCATAAAGCATCTGTTACATTCTATTACAATTTTATTCTAAAGTAGTATAAGCTCACAATATACTGCCAGGGTGTATCTACTGCACCTTCAAATATTCACAGAGTCCATTTAATTCTGAATAGATTCCATCATCCATAATTTCAAATTGAATTCATCTAATGCTTTACAGTTACCCTGAAAAAAGTAAAAATCATCAAGTATAACATACTACAATTTGGTCTTATCAGCATGTGTGACCAGAGAATAGACAAAAAGGAATGGACTCTCATAAAATCTAAGCCCTATTCCTCCTTACAGGTCCCTTTTAATTTCTGCTTTCCAAGGAAGAATATATTATGATAGTGATTGAGAAAGGATTCACCTGTGTAAGATTGCAGGAATGGTGCTTGGCATGTCAAAAGTCATAAAATCATGTGTGTGTTTATATGTGTGTATGTATGTATGTTTAGAAGAGGACTATGTATTCAAAATGTGACTAAAATATACCCCGTGTCCATGGTTTTTCTGCATTGAGTTTCCATCAATATTATATTAATAGGAAATAAATTATCTAATAGATATATCATTTCTTGATCAAAAGTGATCCACCACTACTGTATTCCCTGTGATATATGCAGATAGATCAATTATCTAAAGGCAAAATTGGATTCATGGAGTCAGTGAACAATGTGACAGATTTCATCCTGCTTGACTTGACACTGAACCCAGATGTGCAGAAACTATTGTTTGTCGTTTTTACAGCCATCTACTTTCTCACCCTGACAGGGAACCTACTCATTGTACTGACCATAGTCACCAGTCTAGCCCTGGGATCCCCCATGTATTTTTTTCTGACTTTCTTGCCCTTTCTAGATGGTTCTTTTACTTCTACCATAACCCCAAAAATGATATTTGACTTACTCACTGAGAAGAAAACAATCTCCTTCAGTGGGTGCATGACTCAGCTCTTTATGGAGCATTTCCTTGGTGGAGTTGAGATAATCCTGCTCACGGTGATGACCTATGACCGCTATGTGGCCATCTGTAGGCCCCTCCACTACATGATCATAATGAATTGGCAGGTGTGTGGCCTCCTGGTGGCCTTGTCCTAGGCTGGGGGATTTCTTCATGCTCTGATCCAAATATTTTTTATGCTCTGTTTGCCCTTCTGTGGCCCCAATGTCACTGACCATTTCTTCTGTGATCTTTACCCTCTGCTGAAACTCTCCTGCTCTGACACTCACATCTTTGGACTCTGTTGTCACCAACAGTGGGCTACTATGTATGCTCAGTTTTTCTATTCTTATCACCTCCTATGTCTTCATCCTTTTCTCCCTCAGAACTCACAGCTCTGAAGGAAGGCAGAAGGCTTTTTCCACCTGTGCCTCACATATTGCTGTGGTCATCTTATTCTTTGTGCCCTGTATATTTGTGTACCTTCTCCCCAAGACCACCTTCTCCACTGATAAAGTAGTGGCCATGTTTTATACTAATAACACCCATGTTAAACCCTTTAATCTACACCCTCAGAAATGCAGAGGTGAAAAATGCCATGAGGAAGCTCTGGCGCCAAAGAATGTTCTTGGGTAAAAATTCAGGTACATTGACAGGATAAATAGAATCTACTGATGTTTTAAATACATGTGTGTTGAAAGCAAATGAATTTGGTAGCATTCCCACCTGTTCAGTTTTTGGAAAAGTTTGAAACAAGAATGATATTAGATATTCTTTAAATCAGGCGTTCTTAACCTTTTTTTTTCATGGACCCCCTTTGCCAGTCAGGTGAAAATCACAGACCCCTTACAAGTCCACACTATACTGTGTGTTATTTAGGAAATAAATCATGCCCACACCAAAATGTACCCACAAGAGTGATGTTTCTATAAATTTCAATTCAAGTTCACTGACCCTTGGTTAAGAACCCCTGCTTTAAATGATTGGTAGAATTCAACTGTGAATTCATGTGGTCCTGCACTTTTGATTTTGGGAAGGTTTCTGAAGATTGTTTCCATTTCTTTTCTTCTGATTGGTTTGTTGAAGGTTTAATTTCTTCGCCAGTCTGTGTGGGTTTTTCATGTGTTTCTAGGAATTTGTCCATTTTATCTACATTATCTAGTTTGTAGCACACAATAGTTCATGGTATCCATTTATCATCTCTTTTATTTCTGTGGTGTCATTTCTCATTTCTAATTTTATTTTTTTGCATCTTTTCTCTTTTTTTCATTCTTAGTCTATGCTTTGTCAATTTTGTTTATCTTCTCGAAGAACAAACTTTTAGCTTTCTTGATTGTCTCTTTTTTTTAATTCTCCATTTCATTTATTTCTGCTCTAATCTTTGTTATTTCTTTCCTTTTGCTTGCTTTAGGATTAGTTTGCTGTTCCTTTCCTAGTTCCTGCAATTGTGCAGTTAGATCTTTGATTTAAGCTCTTCTTTTTTAATGTAATCATTGAGGGCTATAAATTTCCCTCTCATCTCTCCATTCACTTTATGCCATAAGTTTTCATATGTTTTGGACTCGTTTTCATTAGCCTCAAGCTATTTACTGATTTCACTTGCAATTTCTTCTTTGACACATTGATTATTTTAAGAGTATATTTGTTTTATCTCCATATACTTGTGAATTTTCCCTTTTTCTTCCTGGTGTTGATTTCCAGCTTCATTCCAATATCATCAGAGAAAGTAATTTTTATAGTTTCAAACTTTTAAAAATTTATTGAGATGTGTCATGACGTAACATATGACCTATCCTGGAGAATGATCCATGAGCACTTGAGAAGAATGTATATCCTGCTCTTTGCTGTTTTAGTGTTCTATAAATATCTGTTAGGTTTATTTCATTTGTCATATTATTCAAACTCACTGTTTCCTTATTCATCATCTCTCCAGAATTTCTATCACATGCTGAGAGCGGTGTATTGAAGTCTCCAACTATTATTGTAGAGATATCTATTTCTCTCTTCAGCTTTTCCTGCATATGCCTCATGTGTTTTGGGGCACGTAGATTAGGTACATAAATATTTGATATTGCTATTTCTTCTTGGTGAATTATCCATTTTTAATATATAATAACCTTTTTCATTTCTTAAAACAGTTTTGCATTTAAAGTCTTTTTTGTCTAATATTAGCATTGCTACTACAGATCTTTTTCATTACTGTTTTTGTAGAATTTTTTTTTCAAACCATTCACTTTCAGCCTGATTTTATCCTTGCATCTAGGGTGGGTCTCTTGAAAACAGCATATTTTTTTTAGCTGTTAAAAAGTCCTTTATTGTAAAATAAATAGAAAAATAGATTGAAAGAAATTACAAATTTTAAATGAAAGTTCAAGGCCAGGTTAGATTTAATATAATCAATTATTTTAAAAAGCATAGCAACAAATATTTATAAATGTAAATAATTCAAATGTAATATAAATTATAACATCATTCTAATTTTTTTCACTTTTTTATTTTTTAAAAAATATTTTGATTACATAAATGTTACACAGAATATATAGGGGATTCCCATATGATATGCCCCACTCCCCACACCTCCCCCATTTTCCCACATTAGCAACATCTCTCATCAGTATGGTACATTTTTTGCAATTGATAAACACATTTTGGAGCATTGCCACTAAGCATGGATTATAGTTTACATTGTAGTTTACATTCTTTCCTATTCAACTCTATAGGTTATGGCCAGATATATAATGGCTTGTATCTGTCATTGTAATGTCATTCAGGATGATTGCCAAGTCCCCAAAATGTCTCCTTATTTTACACTTGTTTTTCACTCTTCCTAACTCCAGAACATCCATGGGTCACTGCCTCCACAACAATGGTATTTCTTCCATTGCTACAACCACAAAAAGTCTATAGTAGAATATTCATAAATTTATTTTAGTCCATAGTTCATTTCCTAATCCTGAGGACTCTGGGATGGTGATGCCCACTCCACCATTAAATAAGGAGGACTTCGATCCCATCCATCCAATGGATAGGACTCTCTTGCTTGCAGTTGTAGGCACTCTTGGTTCCTTTTATGTTGTTTGTCCATCATCTCCTTCCCATTAGTTGTCCTGGGTGAGTCCATTGAACTAGAGAGTAGGTGTTGCAACTGAGATTCAGGGCTCAGCTGACATATGGACAGCCAAAAGAGTTAAGTCTCTTGGATGTACACCTACCAGCTCTAGTACTAATTATAGGTTCAAATAGAAGAGTCATGCGTAGGGAAATCACTCCTGAGTCTAACTCAGTCACACCAGGGAGCATAAATACCAGGTTAGGGCCCACTGTGAAGGGACCAAATTCCTGAGCTGTCTGCCCTTGCTATAATGTCTGGATTTCTCCATATCCATGAGGAACTTTGCTATTTGGGATCATATTTACTTTTGCTGTCAATGAGATCTTGTTGAAATGTGCATAAATGCTACCTCTAGGATGGCTTCCTGACTCATTTTGAAGTCTCTTAGCCATATAAATTCCTTTGTCTTTAGCTTTTCCTCCTTTTGGTCAAGATGTTTTTTGTTGTTGTTGTGTTGTTTGGTTTTGTTTTGGTTTTCCAGATGCATTGCTTGTTGGTACTTGGTAGCAATCCCTCGGTGCCAGGGAGGCTCATCTCTGGGAGTCATGTCCCATGCTGGGGGGAAGTTATTGCATTTATATGCTGAGTTTAGCCTAGAGAGAGGCCACTTTTGAGCAACAAGAAGTATCCTGTAGGTAACTCTTAGGCCCCCTACATCACTAGGCTAAGTTTCAATTTCAAGAGCAAAGGCTCATAAGCATAGTCATCAATATCAAAGGTCCTTCAATGGACCATTCTCCTTCACTAGTCATTGTCCTGGTACTTGGGGCATTCTTGTTGTTCCATTAGAGAATGTAGCAGAGCTCCCCCAGATGGGAATTTGATATTCTTTTGGTTATTGTGTGAACCTCCACCCACCTTGACAATGCCCCATGAACATTTGAACACATTTATATGCCTTATATGTATACCCAGGTGAACTTCCTTCCACGTGTCCCCCCTCACTGACACCCCACATCAATGATCCTCATCTGCCACAGTTGTAGCCCTTCTGTGATCTAAAACTTCTTCAAAAATGAAGCCAATTAAATAGCCACATGCAATTAATAAGGAAATGAAATAGTGATAATAGTTTTATACATAAGAAGTAAAATACAGAAAAAAATAATAAAAAGTAAAAATAGAATATCTTAAAAATTGAAATATTAAAAATAATGAAAAAATATTTGAAGAAAAAAACTTTTTTTTTTACATTTTGCTTTTCATCACTGTAAGACTGTTGTCCTGTATGTATAGTGACATTTTCTTCCATTTATTCCCCCAGTGTTTTATTTTTGTTTTCAAGGATGTTTTAGGACACAGTAGAGTCATATACAGAATACAAAGGATTCTCATATACCCAACATCCTCCCCCTTTTCCCCTTTCCCCCATCAATAACCTTTTATATGTGGATGGTACATTTGTCACAATTGATCCATAAATATTGAAACATAGCTACTAACCATCATCAATGGTTCACATTATGGTTTATATTTTGGACCATATATCTCTTTCGCAAAATCATGTAGAACACTTCTATCACCCCTAAAATGCTGCCTGTCCCATCTATTTTATTCTTCCCTCCCCTCACCTTCAGGCCCATGGAAACCACCAGGCTTTACTCCTTGTAGGACAAGATTCATAGTTACTTGCATCTTCACTGAGGGCTTGGCACACTGATCTGCCTCCCCTATTAGGCACTGCTAATGCTTTCAAGTGACTCCCATCCCTCTGTCTGAGAACATAACGGGCCTCCCTAGGGTGGGAATCCAACACCTTCTCACTTATTATGTGAGACTACTCACTGATGCAACACGCTATGCCAAAATGATCACTCACACGTTCCCTAGAAGCCTACCCTAGGTGCGCCTGGTCTGAATATCTTTTTTAAACCATTCACTTTCAGCCTGATTGTATCCTTGCATCTAAGGTGGGTCTCTTGAAAACAGCATATTTTTTATCTTTTCTGTCAGTCTCTGTATTTTGATTGGGGAGTTCAATCCATTAATGTTCAATGTTATTACTATAAAGGTATTACTTACTTATCTCCTCAAAATTAAATACTTTTGTGCCACAAATTCTTTTGTTAAGTAGGTGAAAATGCAGCCTACTCACTGGGAGAAAATTTTTGGAAAGTACATATTCGATAAGGGTTTGATTCTATCTTATATAATGAGATCATACAACTCACTGATAAAAAG
>JAQZBX010046180.1:0-20817 GCA_029593785.1 Cabassous unicinctus | reverse complement strand
AAAAACTAGATCTAGGGACACATGCCTGGTTTCTAATATAGCGAAGGTTTAGCCTACCCTGATTATCACAAAATCAGGTAAGCGAGAATATTCACATTGTTTTGAACGTTTTACTGACCTATCACAGATGCAGAAAAGTGCACAAATCTCAAGTGTACACCACCATTGTCCCTCCAGGCCCAGCCCCAGGAGAGTCTGAATGCCAGCACCAGGTTGTGGGTGCGTTTGCCCCCAATTTACAGGCAAGGAAACAGCCACAGCAGACTCATCCAGGTAGCAGGTGCAGGGGTAGGATTTGAAACCAGGTTGTGAGCTCCCAGCTGCTAAGTGCTCTGCTGCATGGATCAAGAGGGCCCTGGGGGTACATGAAGAGGTGTGAATGCGTTCTTTCCCCACCTTGAGCCCTGCTCCCCTTTCCTGTTCCCTGTCTCACAAGATGGTACCAGTAAGCTCTCTGGGAGCCACTCCTGACTACCCTTTCTCTGTAAGTCTACACATCCCATTAACTACGAAGTACTTCCACCTTTTAAACATCTCCAGCCTCCACCTACTTTCCCACACACATGGCCCCCATCACCTCTCACATGGACAGCAGCCCCAGTGCAGTCTTCCTACATTTTTCTAGGTACCCTCATCTGGTTCTAGAAGATCTTTCAAGTGCACAGAGCTGACCACGAAAGTGCCCTGAATAGGATCCACAATGGCATCCTGGTATCCTAAGGATAAAAACCAAATGCTTGAAAATGGCATTGATCAGACCCGACGGCATTGCTTGGACCCAATGGCCTTTCCAGCCTCATCTCCATTCCTTCTCCCCCGCCCCCGCCTGGAATGCTCTCCCCCCACTTGGCCAACTCCTCCTGTGGTCCAGCCTGAAGGTCATCTCCTCAAATGGGCCTTCTTTTTCTATTGGGAATACTTAGGTATTATCTTCCCCATTCACTGCCGTCTCCCCAGTGCCCAGAACCCTGCCTGACACATAGTAGGTGTGGAGGATATAAAATATGGTCCCCCAATTCTTTGAGATTCGTCCCATGGAGAGGTGGAAACTATGTCCCCTCCCATTGAACCTGGGCAAGTTTGTGGCTGCTTCAACCAGTAGAACGTAGTAGAAGTGAAGCCTCTGAGGTCGTAAAAGGCCATGTGGTCACCTCCTGGTTCTCTGGCTCTCTGCTTGCTCCCTCTTGGACTCCAGCTGCCCCATGGAGATGTCCAGGCCACATGCAAGGTCATGTAGGGGCTTCCAGCAACAGTTCCAGCTGAACCAAGCCTCGGAGGCATTTCAGCCTATGTGTCAGACGTGGGTGGGGAAGCTTCCAGATGGTTTCAGCTCCCAGCCGTGAAGCCACCTCCAGCCACTCAATCTTCCCAGCTGAGGCATCACAGAGCAGAGACAAGCCATCCCCACTTGCCCTGCCTGAATTCCTGACCCAGAGAATCTGTGAACATTATAAAATAGGTTGTTTTATGCCTCTAAGCAATAAATAACCAGAAGTGTAAGTTTGGAAGTTATGAGCCTTGGTTCTAGTGTCAGACTTGATTGTGAATCCTAAATCTGTTGTTTGCTAGTGAAGTCACCTTGGAAATTCTCTGAACCTCTCTGAGCCGCGGCTTCCTCATCTTACGAAGGAGCTAAGAGAGACTACCCCGTACGTAGAGCACTGTGGTTTGAGAGCTAATTTATTCATTCAGCAAACACGTATTGAGCCTCTACCGTGGGCCGGTCACTAGAAAGCTAACTGCAGAAGGTGCCTAGCAAGGAAGCCCTCCATAAATGTCAGCTGCTTCTGGGCACTTCCCACGTGAGATTCAGGCCTCTAGCTCCTGTCCTGCAGCAAGTGGCCAGAGGCTTTCAAGTCCAGCCCTTGGAAGAAACAGGCCAGCAGGTCAGATGGACGGGGCAGCCCTCACATCTGCTCAGAGCTCCCCAAATGCAAGGCCTTCTCTCTGCACGCACGAGCTCGCTGTCCCTCCAGGGAGGAGGTGGGACCTTAGAGGCTCTTGGCTCCAGTCTGAGCTCTGCTTTCCCACCAGTGTGACTGTGGACCTGTCCCTTTCCTTGCCTGGGCCTCAGCGTCCATAACTGTAAAATGGTAAAGCAGGAGTGGGGTGGAGATTTTCAGGATGCTTTTTGTGAGGTCCTTGCCCATGGCATGTGGCAGGTGCCCAGGAGCAGATGAACCGTGGAACTGAAGCAGCAGCTGAGGGGCGGGGCTGGGGAACCCATGCAGGGGTGACAACCCACCCGGGGAGAGCCCTGTTTAGAGAGGCTGGAAGCCAGCACGACAAAGGGACCCAGGATACAGCCTGGCCTGTGGGGACAAGCCGGCGGAGGTGGGGCCAGGGCCGCCTCTCCTGCAGGCAGCACAGCTGGCTGGCTATGGACCTGTGGGCCCGGGTGCTCTGCCTGGCTTCTGCAACCTGGCCAAGGGCTTCCCCCAAAGAGAAGAAAGAGCTCCCAGGGCAGCCCTTGGTTCCTCTCTGGAGCCTGCCCTTCACTCTCGCCACCCTGAGTCTGGTGAAATACTGACAGGGTGCAGGAAAGTGCAGTGACCACACGCACGGCGCTCTGGAGTTAAGCAGAGGCTGAGTGCAATCCTGACTCCTTGGCATCTTGGGCAAGGTGGTCACTTCTCTGAGCCTCAGTTCCCTCTGGAAAGTGAGGGCTAATCACAGCTCCTTTCACTCTCACAGCTGTCCTCACAGGCAGCTTGTCAAAGTCCCAATGCCCAGGCAGTACCTGGGCCAATTACATGAAAACCTCTGGGAATGGGACCTGGGTATCAGTATAGTTTAAAGCTGCTCATTTGATTCCATTGTGTAGCCAAGGCTGGAAGGCACTGCCAGAGAGTGTCATTATGTTGCCAGGAGATCCCAAAATTGCACAGGTTCCAAGAGTGGGGTGGGAACGGATGGATCACAGCAAAATCTCCACACAGCACTCCTGGGAGAGGCAGCCTGAATTTCCAAGATGGCTGGGAGAGATAGAGGGACTGCCCATGACCTCAGAGATGACAAGTGTTCCCAGCTGGAAGATCAGGACCTACCAATCTTTTTTTTTTTTTTAAGATTTATTTATTTATTTATTTATCCCCCCCCTTGCTGCTTGTGTTTGCTGTGTCCATTCGCTGTGTGTTTTCTCATATCTCCCCCTTGCTGTAAGGTCCTGCTGCATCAGCTCACCGCGCCGCGCGGGCCGCCCTGCTCTCACAAGGAGGCCCCGGGAAGCGAACTCAGGGCCTCCCACATGGTAAACCCGGGCTCTATCGATTGAGCCACACCCACTTCCTGCTGTGAGGTCTTGCTGCATCAGCCTACCCCGCAGCGCGGGCCGGCCGGCCTGCCCTCACAAGGAGGTCCCGGGAAGGGAACCCAGGGCCTCCCATATGGTAAACGGGAGCTCTATCGATTGAGCCACACCCGCTTCCCTACCACTCTTTTTTGAAGTAGCAACCTGGCACCTTTACTACATGTGGCAGTTTGAGATTATTTATGCATTCCAAAAAGAGAGATTATGTTTGTAAACTAGCCTGTTCCTCTGGGCATGATAACCCTTTGATTGCATTGATTCAACTGAGGTATCTGATTAAATTATGTTAAGATTAGGGCTTTGATTCAACCACATCATTAGAGTGTGACTCAATGTTGAGTCCCAGCCCCCTTGGTGGACTGATGAAACAGACCCTCACATGGAAGTAGACACACAGAGAAGAAGCACAGAGGAGCCTGCAGCCCCAGGGAGAAAGACGAGCCTTATGCCAGTCTATAGCTGAGATGGGAAGAAGCTGGGACCACGGAGCCTTAAGAGGAAAAAGGAAGGCTGAACCCTTGCAGATGTCACCCGCCATCTTGCATCAACACATGGGAACAGACTTTGAGGGAGAAAGTACCTCTTATGGTACCTTGAGTTGGACTCTTTAGGGCCTTGTGACTGTAAGCTTCTACCCCAAATAAATGCCCTCCATAAAAGCTGACAGAGTTCTGTTACTTTGCATCAGCACCCCTTTGGCTGACTAATACACTATATTTTAACATTTTGGAATAGCTTGCCAGCATTTGAAAATGAGGACGTTTCACATTAAGAAATGCTCTAGATCCAAATTCTCTTTAAAAATATCAGAAGAGATGATAATCCTGGACCTCATCTCCTAAGTGACAACAGTTGGCTGAATCTGAGTGGCAGCTGCCCTAACACGGGCTCTGCATTGCAAGCCCTCCACCTGGCCTGGGGTGGGGTGGGGGAGGGAGTGACCCAGTGCCTCCCTGCGGTGCGTGTCAGAGCACTTCTGAAAGTTCTGAAATGGTTTGAGGCTTGCCCTGTCCCTCCTTTGAGCAAAGTTATAGACACTTGCTGGTCCCCTCCTGAGTCATTGAATCAGATTGTTCTTATGTGCTGGGCAAGGTATGGAACTTTGCTGTCCAGTACAGCAGCCACTAGCTACTAGTCCCTTGTGGCTATTCAGCACTTGAAATGTGGTTAGTGTGACTCGATTTTATATTTGATTCCATTTTAATTAATTTAAATTTAAAAATGGATATTTGAATCAGTTACTGGAAAACGTTTAAGTATGTTTGGAATAATGTGAGTATGTGAACCTACTTTTTCAACTGTCATTTTTATGAAATCTAAATACAGAGCAGGCATTTCTGGTGAAAATTTAGCCTCCTGGGGAGATGTGCTCTAAATGAAAAATACACACTGGATTTTAAAGACTTAGTGTAAAAAAATTATGCAAAATTTCTCCTCAATAATGTTTTATATTCATTACATGTTGGAATGTTATTTCATATCTGTTGGGTTCAATAAAATATATTAAGATTTTAACGGGCTCAGCACCCTCCAATCTGCCACAATCCCCGCCCCTCCCTGATGTATTACACTCTTCCCACATTACTCTGTGTTGGTACCTAATCCTTGTAGGCAATGGAATTTGCAACTCCTGGTCTGTAGCATGTTCTTAACCATTTTGGGGAGAAAGGTGTTGGGGAAGCGCTTTTAAAGATCTTATGAAAGCTGTGGACCCTTTCTCCAGAAAACTGCAAACATGCATAGGTGCATAACATTTAGCATATGATTTTAGTGGTACATAGATCTCTGAAAGTTCAATTTGAACCCAGATTAAGAACACTTGATCTTTAAAGACTTCAGAAGGACCAGTGGGAGAGCATCTTGATGGTTGCCATGGTTACACCTCCTTTCCTGGGCTGGCCTAGGGGTGAGGAATTATCTCATGAACCCTTTTCTTTACTGCATGGATCTTCCTAGCAGGGTTGCCATTTCCAGTTCTTCCCCCTTGACAAAGGCTTAAGAGCCAGATTGTCACGCCAAGGTCAGCTGTTGAGGCCCTGGGGGTGGAGCCCAAGGTGAGGATGTAGAGCGTGAAGCCAGACTCCCATTCTATCCCTTCTCTGGCCCACTCTCTGCCCCAGCCAGTGTGGGCTGTTATACTTTCCTGGAGGCACCCGGCTTCCTCTTGCCCTGGAGCATTGCCCTGCTTGCAGCTCTTGCCAGGAATACCCTCTCCTTCCCATCCTTGGCTTCGGAACTCAGCTCAGGCATCACCTTCTCCAGGAAGCCCTCCCTGCATCACTTCCATAATGCCCTAGGCTCGCCGATACCCAGCGCGTCCACTCCATAGTAATTGCCTATTTGCTTTCCCCTTTAGACTGGGACTTCTCTGAGGCCAGGAATGTTTTTATTTATCATTGTATGAGCACGGTTCACCAAACACAGCAGATAGTAAATACTTGAAGAATGAATAAATTACCTAATCCAGTGTCTGTTGAAGAGTGGTCCCTGGACCAGCGGCAGCAGCATGACCTGAGAATATGTTAGAAATGCAACTTCTCAGACCCCAACTCAGTTCTACTGCATAAAAAGCTCTGGGGATGGGGCTCAACTCCCTGTGCTTTAGGAAGCCCTGCAGATGACTCCAATGCACTGAGCTAGCCCACAGGTTCTGAGGGAGCGGGGCAGGTCTACGGGTTGGAAAAGCAGTGCAGAGGAGGGGTTGTGGGAGGCAGAATGATGGGATCCAAGAAGTCCTTGTCCTGACCGCTGGGGCCTGTGAGTATGTTGGGTGACCTGGCAACAGGGAATTAAGGCTGCAGATGGAGTTAAGGTTGCTAATCTGCTGACTTTAAAATAGGGAGATTATCTTGGATTATCCAGTGGGCCCAATGGAATCACAAGTGTCCTTAACTGAGCAACATGAGAACCAGAGAGATGGCACCGAAAGGAAGATTTGCTGGTTTTGAAGATGTAGGGAAGGGGCCATGGGCCAAGGAATGTGGGCAGCACCTAGTAGCTGGAAAAAGCAAGGAGACACTCTCCCCTAGAGCCTTCAGAAAGGAACAGAGGCCTGCCCAAGCCTTGATTTTAGCCCAGTGAGACCCATGTTGGACTTTTGACCTCCAGAACTGTGAGATAATACATTTGTATTAAGCTGCTAAATGTATGGTAGTTTGTTACAGCAACAAGAGGAAACTTAGCCAGGGGGTTGGGGCCCAGGCCTTGCAGTCAGGCTGCCTGGGTCTGAGTCCTCGTGATGGCTGGTCTTGGGAGAGTATCGTAGTCGCTTTAAGCCTCAGCTTCTCAAAAAACCCCATCCACAAATGGGGGTGATGGTGATGAGAGTATACCTGTGGTTGTGAGGATGTAAAACATTTGGTGCATAATAAGTGCTCCAGTAAATGTTTCAATAAAATTAGTGAACCACCTAAGATGCAGCAAACAGCCCAGAATAGTAACGAGAGGGATGGGACCGTTACAGGAGGCTTCTCGAGGAGGTGATGTTGGAAACTCAGTTTCAAAGAAACAGAGTGAATGTCAGGGCGGGAATGAGAAATGCAAAGCTCACAGGTAGGGGTACAGGTTACTACGCTGCTAAGTACAAAGGAAAGTTCCTGGGTAGAGAAGGACCTGCATTAGGATTTAAGGAGTTTGGGAAAAAATAAAATATGTTGGGGAAAATCTCTCTAAGCAAGATTAAATCCAGAAACCATAACCGAAAAAAACCCAAGGTTTTATTACATTGGAATCTAAAACTTCTGTATAACAGAAGACACCATAATCAAAATCAGAAGACCAGTGATCAGCTGAGAGGAAAAGTTTGCAATAAATAATAAAGTAATATTATCTAGTCTACATTATGAACTCCTAGAAATCAATAAGAAAAAAAAAAAAAAAGAGAAGGTCCAATAGAAAAGTAGAGAGAGGATCTGAATAAAATGCAAGTGCCCTCTAGGAAAAGACGCTGAACCTCACTGGTAATCAGGGAAATGCACATTCAAACTATGAAATGTTTTCCACCCATCAGACTGGCAAACACCAACAAGGTTGGTACCACCCAGAGTCAGCAAGCGTCGAGAAGAACGTCGGTCTTGTGTTCTACCAGCAGCTGCTGGCCAGCCTGGGTGGGTGGAGCCAGCAATGCCTGCTGGGAGGGGACTTCCACATTGCAGATGGGATGTGAAGGGCTGCAGTCTCACCCCTCAGGGTAATGAGAAATAGGAAGGGACAAGCAAGAGTCAGGCCCCTCCTGCTGGCGAGATGAACCAGCCCTAAAGTGCACTTTCCTGCAAGGGCTTTTGTGACCAAGAGGGTCAGCAGCGCTAGGGCTGGGCTGGTCCCAGGGCTTGCAGCCGTGAGGTTTGTTCCGTGGGGGACGTCTGGAAGGCTGTGTGCATGAACACAATGAAGCAACAGGAGCAGAGAGGTGAGGCGACTTTCCCGAGGGTAAATGCAAACCTAGCTACCACTCCAGGGAGTCAGGCGGCCTGAATTTACTTATCACAAGAAAACAAACTGGTGCTGTTTGGAGTCAGACTCAAGAATGATTTCCCCTCTGACCGTTAATATCCTGGGAATGGGCACTCAGTATGTACCAGGCTCTGGGTTGAGCCCTGTCCGTGCATTTTCCCTTCATCCTTGCAATAAGCCTATGAGGCACAACTGTTACCCAGCAATCATTTCACAGAAAAGGAGACAGAGGCTCAGAGAGACTTGCCCAGTTGGTAAGTGGTGAGGTTGGGCTTTGAGAGTCAAGCTGCCCTGGTACACTTAAACTGCGTGTAGATGATTCGTTCTGCACTTGGATTCACGTGCAAGGGTTGAAAAGTACATGATACCTGGGGAGATCTGTTGACCCTGACCTCAGTGGCAGAGACCTCGACCTCACATGGGCAAGAGATGAGTTATGGTGAACTTGGTAAAAGTTCCACAAAGTAATTGTGTATAATGGGCCAAGTCAGATAAGATTATTAACGAAGGGAATCTGGCTGTTGATCTAAATTCAACATTGGTCTTCCTGCCTCTCTTTTCTATCTTTGAAACTGCCAGACACTGAACATGTGAAAAGAAGTTCATCTTCACTAGTTTTTAATAAAAGGTAAATTAGGGAGCGGAGGTGGCTCAAGCAGTTGAGCGCCTGCCTCCACATGGGAGATCCTGGTCCGGTTCCTGGTGCCTCCTAAAAAACAACATGCAAACAAACGGGAAAAAAAACTCAGAGGAGCTGATATGGTTCAGTGGTTGAGTGCCGCCTTCCCACATACAAGGTCCTGCATTCAATCCCCAGCCGTGGTACCTTAAAAAAATAAATTATACAAGATACTGTGTGTGTGTATAAGACATCTGAAGTTTTTTTGTGTGTGTGGGGGGGAATATAGCACCTAAGTTTTCTTTCTTCTTTTTTTTCTTTCTTTATAAATGGATAGCCACTTATCCCTAACCAATTGATTAGATGGGTCATTCTTTCCTTACTTGTTTAAAACACCTTTTTTAAAATAAACTAAATTTCTGCAAAAATAAAAAAAAAATGCAAGATACCAGTTTCTGCTTATCAGCTTGGCAAAGACTAAAAAAGAGTAGTAATGCCCAATGAAGAATGTCAAGAATATAAAGAAATTCATACTCAGTGAGTTCCAAGATGTTCCAAGAACACTGTAGTATAGTTTACATTAGCCAAAAAAAAAAAAACAAGGAAAAGGAAAGGAAAATGAAACAGACTAAAAGCCCCTCAACTAGTTAACTGAAGTACAGTTCATGTCATAAAATGAAATATTACACAGACTTTAAAGAGGACAGTGTAGATCTGTGTATTTCTGTGAAAATATAAAGTAGGAAAGGTATTTTTGCAAAATACTAGACATAGTATAATCACATATGTCAATATTTGCTTATAATAGATTTCCATTTGTAAATATGCAAACAAATGTGCAAATATTTATATGTAGGATATACATTGAACCTCTCACAATTGTTATGAGGTGGGGAGATGCATTTCACTTGCTATTTTTTTACAGCAATCTTGGATTAGAAAATGTTTCCATCTGGGAGCGGGGGGATCCTGATAGAGCCGTCTTGCTCCGATTGTGTCCTTAAGCCACCTCCCAGTGCCAACATGCTACTTTTTTTTTTTTTAAAGATTTATTTTATTTATTTATTTCTCCCCACCCCTCGTTGTTTGCATTCACTGTGTCTGTTTGTTGTGTGCTGGTCTTCTCATTTTAGGAGGCACAGGGAACCGAACCTGGATCTCCCTCGTGGTAGGCAGAAGCCCAGTGCCCCGAGCCACATCTGCTTCCCATATGGTACGGTTTTAAGAATCTGTCCACATGGACCGCAAACTCTGTGTCCCATTCACTTTATTAGAAGTTCTATTTGACATCACTTGCTCTCATCACCCTGGCTCGGACCTTTCTGACTAGCATCTTGTGCCTCGTGCCACAGTGGACCAGTCTTATGTCCTCCTCCTGGACCAGCCTGTGGACATCCTGAGGGCTGAGAGCACCGGATCCATCCTCACGGTCCAGGGCCCAGCACGGAACTTCACATGGTAAATGTTCATTGAGGAAATATTCAGTGAGGGGACCAGCCCTGCAAACCTGGCATCCTGAGGCTTACAGTCCCCCTGGGATTTGTTGAATAAATAAATGACTCACGGGTGAGTGACCATCGCGATGGCTGGACTCAGGGCTGGGAGGCCTGACCCAGTGACTCTGTGAACCCGTATGCCAGAGCACTGGCCTGCAGTGGACAGACCAAGCCTTGTCCCAAGGAAGTGATCCTCAATATTTTTTGTCAGTTGAATCTCTTCCAAATAAACAAGAGAAGACAATGGTATTTTATTATAAACTCACTGTATAAGTTCAATTTAAAGCATTTACTGATCATACAACCAATGTAATTTTGATGGGCAAGAAATATTTGGAAAACGCACTTGAGATTATACAATGGTTTTAAGAGTTTTTCAATAGTTAGAAATATAATGAAAATTAAATTCAAATAAAATATTTACAGAGCCCTGGAGTGTGAGAAACCACTGCTCTGGAGGTCAGAGTGTCGTTTTTGTTTTAAGTAACAAAGCGAATGCAACCAAATTTTAAATTCTCTCTTAGGTGTTATTCTTTTGAGCACATTCAGGCGATCCCGCCCTCTAATAGTGAATTCAGTGTTGATAGCCTCAGAATCACAAGAGATAGCAGAGAGGGAACAGCCTAGGTAGGCAGGTAGGTAAAATGCCTTTGGTGTATTCAGATCGTTTCTCTTTGAAATCACATCCTGAATAATTTTCAATGTTTGCCTTGGATAGGACAGAGCTCGCACACACAGAAGCTCAATGAACACGCTGTGTGATGAAATGATTTCACTAAGCTCCCATTTTTCCTAAGCCTTGAAGTTGCTCGAGCATCAGGGAGTTCTGTGGACTCAGATGTCCTCGGATTAAGCTCGCCTCTTCCCCTAACCCACAGTCCATTTAAAGGCCACAGTCGGCTTCAGGTCCTGGGGGTGGCAGATGTGTGGGGCCATGGGTGCTCCGCAGCCGTGGGCATGTTCCAAGCTAGAACATTTTCGGACAGCAATTGGGCAGGATCTAGCAAGATTCGAATTGCTCCTTTTAAGCCTGAAATTCCTCTTTAGGAATGCGTTTTACTCATACATGTGCCTAACGTTATTCATTGCAACATTGCTTAGAACCAACCTAAATGTCCATTAAAAATTGGAAGCAACCTAAATGTCCATTAAATGGGGCCTGGCTTAAATGAATCAAAGGACATCCATAAGATTGGATTCTGGGAGGCTGTTAAAATGAATGACCTAGATCTTTATATTACTGACATATAGAGATGTCTGTAACATAAAGGGGAAAAAGCAGGCCTCCGAAGTGCAGGTGTAGGATGATCCTATTTGCTGAAAACTATACATGTATACATTTATACTTGTCAAAAAAAAAAAAAAAATCCCCAAGGCATATGCCAAAACTTTAATTCCAGGGAGTGGGCATATATACTTCTCTGAATTTTTACAATAATCGTATTGTAATCTGCTTGTAATCGTGGCTGGGGCCAATGAGCTTTGTAAAAACTCTGGTCTGGCTGTCAGGGACACTGAGCAGGAAGCAGGGTGACAGTTCTCAGCCGAGGTGGCCGCACGTAGCCACACTTTCCCAGCTGAGTTGCCACAGCTTACGCTGTGAACCCTGAGCTCCAGATAAGATACCCGGCATCCCTACTGTTCTCTACACCCAGAGGAAAGAGAAACGGTGCATGCTGGGGGTCATGCATCTCTAGAATCCGAAAGGCAGCGGGCCCTGCAAGAGGCCAGCAGCAGGAGACCCAGGCGGTGCGGTGTCTCAGGAGGGACCTGTGGGTTTGGAGACTGGAGATTGAAACACCCCTCCACGCCTCCTGGGTGGCCTTCAGCAAATTACTTGGCCTCTCTCAGGGTGTTTCCTATTGCGATTTCGTCAAGAGTTTAACAAAACTGTTAACATTTGGCATATGCCTTGGGGATTTTTTTTTTTTTTTGACACGTATAAACCTATATATATGTATAGTTTTCAACAAATAGGCTCATCCTATTTGGGAGGAAAATTCTTGGCTCACAGGGGCATTGCGGGACTGAGATGGCACATGGAAGGCCTTCGACTTGGGCCTCTCAGCCCTCAAGCCTGAGACACCAGCGGCCCAAACTCCCCACTCCCCTCCCGTGATGCTCGTACCTGCAGTCCAGGTCCACCCAGCACCGGGCACAGCGGCTCCCAGGTGGGTGCTGCGTTGCTGCAGCGGGGCTGACTTAGCGATGCAAGCCGGAGGAAGGACACCAGGCCCCTGGGCCACGCCTGGGTTCCAGACACTCCCATGCTGGGACAAATGTCTAACCTCCTCCCCGGGTGGAGCTTGCTTCCACGTCTGCCCTATATAGGCTTTCCGTTCCCACCTCCTCAGTGGAGCTCCTTACCAGTTTCAAATTTGCAAATCGCTCATTGCCCAGATTAAAACAAAACAAAACAGTTGTGTAGTATTATTTGTATTGCCATTATTACCTGTAGCTATTACTATTTTAAAATAAAAATGAATTAATGACGTCCCTTGCTAATGTGGGTGGAAAACGTAATCATGCGCAGGGGATCTTCGCCCTGACTTGGCCATTCCCTCTGTGACTCTGAGCAGATCACTCGCCCTCTCTGAGCCTTGGTTTCCTCACTGGTGAAATGGCAATAGTGACATCTGTGCGAGAATGCCAGGAATGCAGCAAGGGTTGTGTAAAGTGTAGTGGGTAGAGGCTGATGGAACTGGGAAGAGGAGTGCCCTAGTCTGGGGGATCCAAAAAAGCCTCCCTGAGAACTGACATTTTGGCTGAAATCTGAAGAAGTAGAAATATGCTGGAAAAAGGTTAGGGATGTAAGGGAAATGGGAGACTTTACTTTCCTCATCTGTAAAATGGGGATTCATTCCTTCATTCAACAAATATTGAGCCTCTACTAGGGATAGTTACAATGGTGTCTGAGAGAGGAGTAGGACTATGGGGAGTCAGGGAGGGCTTCCTGAAGGAGGCGGCTTCTCAGCTGAGATAAGAACTGAAGGCTGAACTAGAGTTAGGCACGCAGGGGCTGGGAAATGGAGAGAGGGATGCAGGTGTGGGGAATGGCATATGAAAATGTGAAGAAGCGTAAGGAACAATCTCCCCCACCCCACCCCCGGACTTCCCAGGCTTTTTCTCTACTCATTGTAGCCATTATGGCCCAGGAATCTCTTCTCTTGCTGCCTGGCCTGGACAGAACACCATGACCTTCCCCAGACTGCCCTAGCCCACCCTACTTACCTGAGGCCCAGGTGTCAGTGACCCTCCCAGCCCAGATGACATATTTGCTTTTCCTCTAAGAGTGGCCCCAGGGCGCTCCTCAAGGAGCTCTGCTCTGGCCTGGGGGAGGCAGGAAATGGGGCCCAAGAAGCTGTAAATTTAGCCCACTGGAGCCACAGTGCCCCAGATTATGCAGGGCCCCTGCATCAAAAAGTGGGAAAGGCCTCGAAGGACAAAGGGCCTCCAGGAGCCCCAAATCTCAGGCAGCCGTCACTGGCTCTCACATGCAGGCTAAGGCTGGGCAGGTGACTGGCTCCACCTTTCCTGGGCTTCCTCCCGAGGAAGAGACCCTGGAACCACACCACTGGAAAGCTGGTAGCTGGGAGTCCCATTGTGCCAAGGCCCTCCCTCCCAATAGGAGTTGAATTAGGAGTGAAAGTGGGTGAAAAAGTATCTCGGGGAATGTAAGGAGCTTTGTGTGGAAACAAAGCAGAATCTTTAAAAAGGATGGATGGATGGATGGATGGATGGATGGATGCATGGGTGCATGGGTAGGTAGAACAATGAATGGCTGTATAATGACTACATGAAAGCATGAATGACTGAATGAATGAATCTGTGAGCCATTAGGTGAAAGGTGGATGCATAAATGAGTAAATGAATACGTAAATAAATGTTTGAGTAAACAAGTTAGTACCTGAGTGAATGAACTTCCAGTCCAGAACAGAGAACCTAGCTCATTGTCACCTCTTAGGAGCAGGGAACCCCTCTAAAGGAAGAAAGAAGGCAGAGAGATAGCTGGAGTGTTGAGCAAGCTCCATGTTTACGCCTCTTTAAGGAAGTAGCTGCCTCTTGGGTTCCTGGAGAGCCGAGAGCACTCAGAATGAAGCTTGGAGATTATACACCTGTTTTAGGAAAACTCAGCACTGAGTGAAAAAAATATTTTTAACTTCATTTTCCTGCTGTACAATTTAAAAACTGTTTTAACATTTTGCCTTTTTATGTTTTAAGAGCTAACCATTTTTATTAAACCTATGAGTAAGCAGCTCATCCTAATTGCCGAAGAGTGTTTTGGAGCTCACTGGATTTGGCTGACCTTGTGGAACACAGAAATATGAAGAACATTGACAATGCATCTCTGCCAAAAACTACACACCCTCTGTGGATATGGATATGAATTTCCAGATTTTATATACTCTTGGCTAAAAAGGCTTATTTTTATTTATAAGGGGGCATAAAATAAGAAATATCCATGCAGCCATTTTTCCAGCAGATGCTCTTACACCATTCATTTTATGTAGAATAGGGAGATTCAAATACAGTACATTTTCTATTGGTATTTGTTTTGTGCTTTTCTAGCAACTTCTACCAGCAAATAAAGTATTCTCAGTAAAACAAAAAAACAAAAGCAAAACAGAAGGAAGCTCGGAGGAGAGTGCCCGCACTCAGGGCCACGTCCCTCAGTCCCAGCAGGGCCCTGTCCCAAGTCTGGAGTATTGGCCAGGCCAGTTAGGGCACAGTGGAGTGACTCAGATCTGGTGGCCCGGCACCCTGGTAGCCAGCCAGCACCTTTCTGGGCAGCCTGCGATCCAGCCAACCCATTCACCATCCCGCTCAGACCCAGAAAGTCCCCCAGGGCCTGCTGGCTGTGTGCTCAGCTTTCTTTCCTCCCTGTCCTTCTGCCCCTGCCAAGCAGCTCCCCCCCCCCACCACCACCACCACTATGGGCCCTGTCCTCTCCAGCGCAGTGTAGTAGAACCTCCCAGGCCTGGGATCAATCCTCAGCTCTGCCACTTAGGCTGTGTGACTTCAGGCGAGTGCCTTAACCTCTCTGAGTTGCAGCTTCCTCATCAATTAAATGAAAACCGTGACTGTCTCCAGGGGTAGTTGTGAGAACTCAGTGGGATAACACGTATCAAGCACTGAAACCATGCCTGGTACGTAAGCAGCTTATTTCCAGGTGCACCTTTTTATTTGGCAGCAATTTATTGAGCACTTACAAAGTGCCAGTCAAGCAGGTGCTCACAGCTTTACGCAAACTACCATATTCCTTGTGACAATCTCATGCAGGGGGACTGGTCTCATCTCAACAGATGATGAAACTGATGCATGAAGGGATGATGGGGGGACGGGGAGTGGCTTGCAATCAGGATGTTGGGCCTGCGGTCCTGGGCCTTAGGGGTGGAACAGAAGGACATCGCTGGAAGATGTGTCATGCTGAGTGGTTTGGATGAAGGAACCAAAGACAATCAAAGGGACCCTGCGTCACCGACGCCCTTACTGCTCCTCCCCCTACACCTGGCTGAGACCAGGACATGTTTCCCTGGTGACTGTCATCCCAGCCTCCCTGCGTTCCTTGGATTGGGGAAGATGTATACTTGCTGCTCTAAGTCAGGGGTTAATTGTGGATCTTGAAAAATACATCTTGGTTAAGAGTCATAAAAACGGGTCACTTCCTAACTCTGTGACTTTGGGCAAGTTATTTAATGTCTCTGACCCTCAGTCTCCTCATCTGAAAATGGAAATATTACTCACCTCACAGGGTAGTTATGAGGATCAAATAATGGGTGGGAAGTGCTTAGGATTGGGACTGGCACAAAGCACCAGGCACTGTTATTAGAGGATCACGGAATGAGTTTCACACACACACACACACACACCTACCTCCTGCCTCACAGGACTAAATGCCAGAGGGGGCCCCAATCGGCACCCTGAGGCCCGCAGTCTCAGCACCTCTCCCAAAGCAGGAAGCCCGTCTCCCCACACTCGCCCATCACCACCTTCGAGAGCTGCTTTCTTGCCAGGAGTCCTCCAGGAGCTGCCTGCTGTCACAGGTGCTCCCTCAGGGTCTGAACACCCCCAGGGCCGTCCCTTGTGGCTTCTCCAGAGTGGCGGGGGACTGGGGGGCTAGCGGGGGGCCGGTGGCCCCACTGGCTTTTCTGGGTCAGCACAGAGGCAGAACAATGCCCCAGCAGCCCCTGACAGTGGGGGGTGGGGGCAGCCCAGCCCAGGCCAGCTCAGTGTTCTTGGAGACTCCATGAACACGGCAGTGGGAAAAGGTGCCAGACCAAGCCAGGGAGAGCGTCAGTCTCAGGGGGGCTCTTTACCAAACCTGTTTATTTGATGCCGTTCCTGAAGGTCCCAAGAAAACGAAGCACTGACAAAGCTCATCAGCCATAACAAAGCACGTGTGGAGAAAGGTGGAGTGTATGTGTGTGTGTGTGTGTGTGTGTGCGAGAGACAGAATGTGTGTATGAGTGTGAGAGAGTGGGAGTGTGAAAGAGAGGGTGTGTGTGTGTGTGTGTGTGTTGGAGGGTCTACAGTGGGGCAAAGGGCTGAGGAAAACATTTATATACAACTTTTATATACACCTTTGGTTCTACTTTTTGGTAGAGCAACTTGGCACAATCGCAAAATGTAAATGCGTGTATCTTACATTCAACATTTCTCCTTTCAGAGCTCATCCTCTAGACAGAAGTGCACTTATGTGCAAAGATGCGAGTTCACTGCAGCCTTATTGGTAAGAACAGAAATCTCCTCCGCAAATTCAGCAAGGCTCAGATCCCAAAGTGTGACTCGACACTAGAATGGGGAGCTAGGACTTTAGCTGGGCGCAATAGGTAGCCACAGAGGGATTTAAGCAGGAGATGGATATATTTTGATTTGTGCTTTGAAATGACCATCCTGACTAACAGGGAAGAAAGAGCAGAGTAGGGGAGACCAAAAGCTGGGAGACCAGTTGATAAGCCAAGCCCCATCCTCTCTCCCTTGGATATTTAAAAAGCTGGATGCAGTAGCTTTTTGGTGGGTTGTGGGATGAGGGAGAAAAGGGGTCAAAAAAATCTAGGTGATGCCCAGGAGAGCCTGTCCCCTTCTCCAGTCCATCAACCCTGCTGCCTCAGGATAACTAATGGGGGTCCAAGGACAGACTGGGATGACTTAAAGGTCAGAATCTTATGCCTTCCACCATATCTTCCCAGCCTGGAGAAGAGTTGGCATAATGGATCCGAGTCTGGCTCTGGAGTCATGGGGTTTGGGTTCAAATACTGACCCCACCAGAGTGGCTCTGAGCAAGTGACTTGACAGCTATGTATCTCAGTTCCCCCAGCTGTAAAACCCAAGGCCCTACCCCATAGGATGCTTACAAGGGTTAAAAAAGATAATGTGTGAAAAGCACATAGAAAAGTGCGTGGCACACATAAGTGCACATGAAATGTGATCTATTATTATACCTAGGCACATGGTAGACACTCATAGTTATCAAATGAACCTAACCTAAAGTCCAATCAAGGAGTGAGTTTGAAATTAGAGAACGGAAGTTCAGAGCAACCAGTCCCCTCCCCACTTCTGTGGGAAAAGAAGGTGAGGGATTTTCAGAAAGGGTCAAGGATGGCCCAAGTTAGTGCCAGGACTGGTCCTAGGACCCAGAGCTTGTTGAATGAGTGGACTTGGTGAGGCCTATCAGGGGGCTCCTAAGCAAAGGTACCCCCTTGTTACTTTAATACGGACCCCATTCCCTCTGGCCCAGCCCTGTCCTGGGATGTCCTCTGAGTTCAGTTGGCCAACTTCTCCCCATGTGCCTGGCTAATAGGTCTTCACAGTCTTGGGCTCCTCCCTGGGGATCTGGGAGCCTGTTCCTCTTAGGGCTTTCGTGTGTCCATCTGGGGAAGAGACGAGAGCTGGGGTCCCAGAGTAGCAACTCGCCCACCAAGGTCATGTTCCCTTCCCAGCATGCCTCTCTTGTCTGCTTCGGCCATTGGCCCAGCCCGGCTGACTCTGGGAATACTGAACCAGAAACAGACCGGAAGATTGGAATGTGGATTCTTGAGCAGAGTTCAAAATCCTTTTTTATCACCCCACTAATTGCACACACACAGGACCAGCTATATAATTTGTGGGGCCCATTTACAAAATGAATGTGTGGGGCCCCTAAGTTTAAAAATTAAGAATTTAAAGACAGCAACAGCAGAGTATTAACCAAGTACGGGGTCCTTCTGAGCATGGGATTGTGCAGGTCACACCCCACGAAGCCGGCCCTGTACAAACTCAAGAGTGCACGTACGTGGCATGTGTTTTTCTGGGGAAAGGGCCCTCAACTGTTAAGGCCCTGTGACCCAGAAAAGCCAAGAATCATTGCAATTAATGTTAAGTGAGGGTCCCTACTTTTCATCCCCACATCTTCCTTCCACTCCAGACAGGCAGCTGTGACCTTCGTGGGCCAGGGTGGAAGGTTAGCGAATGTGTTGCATGGGCACAGACTTCGGAGAAGGGCAGGCTATGGTGGCAGTGGGGATGGAGTGATGGGGGTACGTGAGAGACGGAGTTTAGAGCAGAATTATTAGGACTTGCTGATGGACTGGATGTGGAGACGGGGGAAAGAAAGGCATGAAGGATGACTCCCAGGTTTCTGACTTGAGCAATTGGGTCAGTCAATGGAGGTGCTGCTCATTAAGATGGGACAAAACTGGCAGATTGGTGATGCGTTTTGCTTTGTTGGGTAGCAGTGAGAACCAAGAATTCCATTCTAGACATGAGAAAGTGTCAAGCAGGCAGTTAGTTAATAGAGTTCAGAAAGAAGGTTAGAGTGAAAGATACACATCTGGAATCATTGGCATAGAGATGACATTTAACCCCTTTGGAATGGATGAGATCTCCTAGGGGTTCAGAGTGTGAGAGTTCTGTTATTTGGGGGAAATTATTCAACTGCTCTGACCCTCAGTTTTCTCATTTGTAAGATGGAGATAAGACCAATATCCTCTTCTTAGGATTTCATAAATGAGCTTGTGAAAAGGAAATGCTTCACATAGGCCCTGGTACCTATTAAGCATCCAATGTTAGTTATTATTATTATTATCATTCCTCTCCACAAATATGTATTGAGCTCCCACTGTGTGTTAGGCATTGCTTTGGATGCTTTGGAGTCATCTATGGACAAGACAAATTTTCTAGCATGTTAGAAAGGGTAAGTGCTATGGAAAGAAGAAAAAGTAGAATAGAGTAAGAGATGTCATGTATGGGATGGGGAGAGGCTGTAGTATTAAACAGGGATGTCAGGGGGCCCTCCTGAAAAAGTGACACTTGAGCAAACACTTGGAGGTGAGGGAGCTCACCACATGGATGTCTGGAGGAGGAAGTTCCAGGCTGAGGGAACAGCTGGTCCAAAGAACCTAAGGAAGGAGGCACATCGCACATTTGAGGAGTGGTGAGGCGGCCAGTGAGTGGCAGGAGTGAAGACATAGAGGTAAAACGTGGGGGCAACTTTGTGAAGAAACTCCTCATGGCAAAGGCAGCTGGTCCTTCAGCCTGGCAGAGTTAGTCCTCCAACAAGGCAACAACAGCAGGTCTCCACAAGATGAGGCAGTATGTTCTCATCCACGGCAGACACAAGCTCTCTAACGTGGTGGAGGCAGCCAGCTCTCCAACATGGCAAGCACCCAAGGCTTTGGGCAGTCTCTGAGGGTCCCCTTTCCAGCCCATCCACCCACAGAAGGGCCTCACCTTCTAAAGCAGGCTCACCAGTGGGACCTCTCCTCTTCTTCGCTATGGAGTGTCCCCTCCCAGCAAAACTCAGCTGGGCCTTTGCTCCATGGCTCCCAATCCAAGCATAAATCTGAGTCATTTTCTTCTGAATCTGTGGTGATACAAGACAAGGCCTCTTGGGTAGTCATATCCTGTCTCCTACTCTAGATCCAAAAGGGGCCCCTTGTAAGGTCTGGGCATTCATGCAGCCTTCTCTGAGGCTAGGGAGCCAACACAGAATCATGGCATATTGGCCAGCTTGAGGCCTCGTGAAACCTTCAGGGCCTTGAATGGTGATCAGGGGCCAAGAAAGAAGTTTGTCCTGTGACTGGAGAAAAGGCAAAATCGTCCTACTACAGACAGAGGGACCCTAGAGTTAAGCAAATGATCTACTCTATTGGGCATGGTCCAGCATGAGGCTCAGAGGTGATACAAACCCAATCATTGATCCATCCATCCATCCATCCATCCATCCATGCATGTATGCATGCATCCATGCACTAGTTCATTCATTAGCACATATCTGAGTGTCGATTTAAAATGATTTCCATTGCAGCACTGCTTTGTGGTGAGATACATTAATAAAACTTCCTGGAAAAAGTGTGCATGTCCATCACGAGAGATCTGGTTGACTAAACTGTGATACACTCATACCACATGGAGATCTGGTCCATCTGTCCAATGGTATGTCATGAAGCTATTTAAAGGATTACATTAGATTTGTATCTTCCAACTTCCACGATGTATTACAAGCAAGTTGCAGAGAAATGCATATGGTAGGATTCCTTTTATCATAAAGATCTCCCCCATAAAAAAACTCCCTACACATATGCTATTAAGTGTGGGCATGAGCTTATTAACATGACTTATCTTGGGAAGGCAAGGTGAGAAAGGAGAGGAGGTGGGGAGATTATTTTTCTTACTATACTCTTGTATTGTTTCACTGGTTGCCAAGATGTAAAGGAGGCTGAACAGAGTGCTCAGATATGAGCTCAATCAAGGGCAAGAGATAGAAAAGGCTGTGCCTCAGTTTCCTCATCTGTAAAATAGGCATAATAAGAGTATCTTCTATGATGAGGGTTAACTGAAGTAAGACATGTAAAAGACTCAGCACAGGCATTCAACAATGTTGGTGGTTATTATGATTTAAAAATCAGGCAGCAGATGTGACTCAAGCAGTTGGGTGCCTGCGTCCCACATGGGAGGTCCCA
>JAQZBX010046179.1:0-20838 GCA_029593785.1 Cabassous unicinctus | reverse complement strand
GTCACACACGTGCACACACACAAACACAAAAGAAGAAATAAAGGAAAGGAGGAAGGGAAGGAAGGAAGGAGAGGAAGAGAGGGGGAGGGGGGAGGGGGGGAGAGGGAGCCGGAGAGGGGAAACAGATGCATCATGCAGATAGGCACACATGCACACACACACACACTCACAGTGTGCTGCTTATGCTCTGAAAGTATTCCAAGATCCTAGACTTTGGGGCACTATCAAAACCAATCACCAACACATTAAAAGCATTAAATAAGTTATCCTGGATTGGCAACTGTCTTGACCTCTTGGTAACTGGTGGTCTGGAAGGCAACATCAAATCTAAGAAACACCCCCCACCCCACCCTCTGCCACCCTTAGTTCAAATGATAACTTGGCTGTTTCTGGATCCCAGGGCCTGTGGTTCAACTCCCAGGAGGGATGGTCTGTGAATAACTTGTGTTTACACTTCATACATCTATCAGAGAGGGAACTGCTGAGAGACAATTTCTTTTTGGTAGCTAAATGCCTTTAAATTATACTTATACATGCATTGACACAAATTGTAATTACTCTTTATTTCTGTCCTGAACCATTATTATTAAAATGATCTGGGTAATTTTCCTGGATTAATTTGTCATTTAAAAATTATCAGTTAGAACAATGTTTTGTGTCATTTTCTTCCCAAGACCACACACGCAAGAGGCCTGGCTTCTCAGAAGCATGGCAATCTACTTTCTCAGTGGTCCCCATTGAGCATCCAGGTTAAACACACCTAACCTGCACCTTTCAAACGCTCCACACAGATCATTCTCTGTGGTTAGACAATTGCTGGCCCATATACAAAAAAAATACTGTATTTTGTTCTGAAGAGCTTTCTGTATCAATTTGAGCACAGTGAGGCAGACACAATATCCCAGAGAGGGTAAAACCTACCTTATTACATTCTGACCCAAGAGAGAAGACTTGCCCTTAGGACATAAAAGGAACCAATGGGGAAGAGAGGTGGGAAGAGAAGTTATCTAATCCTAAACTTAAAAAATAGTTCCTAATGCAGCATGACAATGCTTTTAATCACTGACATAATTGCAATGTGTACATATAATATGATACAAGGGAAGGTAAATGCAGCTTGCTTTTCAGCCTTAAAGGGTTTCTTCAATATTCTACTTCAGGTCTTCTGAGTTTTATAGCTGCTTGGGGAATTTTCAGAGGGAGGTAACGTGCTAGTACAAGGATTCTTTCTCAGTAAGATCACATCTTGTTCTGATTTGATTTGATGCGTGTGTATGTGGCAAGTGTGGTAACTGAAACTCAGATCCATCAATGCAGTGTTTTACAATTCTTCTTTGATTTCCTGTGCAAGTTCATGTGGTCATAAAATGATGGGCAGAAGGACTGGGATTTTTATTTCTTCATATTGGAAAGTGAGTGGTGTAGGCATTAGTCCTTTTCCTTTTACAGCTATATAAAAGATTTTTTGTTTAATTTTTAAACAGGGGTTTAGTTTTGTTTGTTTTTTTCCCTCTGATGATTCTATACACACTATAATCTAGGTCTAAAGTGCCATCTCCCAGGACAGAAATGCCTTATTCATTGGTAAAATGTTGATAAAGAAACTTGACATTTTGAGAATTTTAATTAAAAGTTTTTAAAAAATCTTTTTTAATGTTATTTATGGAAAAGATTTTACAACATCCTTAAAAGTTGCAAGGTGGCAGCTGGACTTGACCAATTTTACAGGCTGACATTTTTACACGAGGCTTGCCTGTGTCCAAGGACTTTTGCCAATTTTCACATTTTTTAGTAAAGTGAACGCGAATAACGATTCCTTACAGAAGCCAACAATCATTCCAGACAAGAGAGGATAAAAGCCACTATTTCTCTTGGCATTCATATGATTAGATGAGCAAAAAAGAAGAAAGTGTGAAACAACACGGAAATTTAAAAAAGAAGAAAAGAGGGAAAGAGTATTCCAGCTGGACGTTAAGTGATCCCCAACTCTCCGGAACATTAAAATTCCTCTAAGGATACCTTCTGCTTTCCATTCTAGTTGGGTTTATTGTGCATGAACTTGTCTTTCCGGGGTAGAGGGACTGTATCTCAGTCATCCAGGTATCCCACAGGCATTCCCAGCAATCTGCATACAGCAGGTGCTCACAAAATGGGTGCCAATGTGAATACAAAAAGTTACCCAATCATCTCTGTTTTCTCAATTTCACGGTAGCTGGAGTTAGGCTGCTCATCCACCAACCGCACTAAAGAGATTTTCGAAATCTAACTTTAATACTGTCCTGCCCTTTAGAGGGGGGCGGCTGAGCTCCAGGGCAGAGGCCATTTCCTATTAGTTCCTGCAAACTGGTATGTTGTGTTATGTCTGCGGCTGATACAGTGAATTTTTTTTTTTTTTTTTTTTTTTTTGGCGAGGGGCAAAGATTAGGAATTCTTTTTCTTTCAGATGTTGTCATTAAGCCCGCTCCACCAGGTCACTCTAGGGTAATGCTTGGAAAGAGGAGGCAAATGATGGAAATGGTGGTAGGGACTTTGCAGGGCCAGCAGCTGACTTCATATATTTTCTAAGTAAACTGAGATGGCTGTAGTAATCAATACAAGGCACCTCTTCTAAGGTCTTCACACCAGAGGCTCAGATTCCAAGCACGTAACAGAGAACACTGTATTTTCTTTATACATATTTAAAAAAATAGCTCTTTCACCCTGTTCTTTCTTATCTGACGTGTCCAGAAAGCCTGTAAAAAAACATTCGAAAGATGCCAGAGACGTGTTACAACCAACTGCTTCTCTAAGACAGGACATGGGTTATGTCAAGCAAACTGGTAATGAAACAGTAATGGGCCCTAGTCCATAGCTGTAAGTTACATAATTTTTCCCTTCTTTAATGCCTCAAAAATAAATTTTATTGCTAACTTTTAACACCTCTCATCAGACTAGGAAGGACAAAAAGCATTACACTTAGCCAGAGAGTAAAATAATGAATTACAGCATTTCAATAAAGCACTTAATTTTAAGGGCAGAGACTCTGAATGGTGTTAACATAATATTGGCTCCATATAACTTTACACTCACAGAGCCAACTTAATATCACGCTATGGATATTTTCACCTCTATGTTACTGACCACATTATCTGTTTACTTTGGACTTCAAAAGTCAAACCATTTTTGTATTCAGTAAAGCTTGGAAATAGATATTTATTAACATCGTCAATTATTTTGTCTTTTTTTCCCCTTCTGCCAAAAAGTATTGTTTTTCACCCTGATCTCCTTGAATGTCCCATTTACTTTTCTGAATTTCCTCCCACATGGAACTTTAGTCTTTATGGAGTAGGATGGTAACACAGATTTAACCCTTGTTCAAGTTATAGTCAAAGTTTTCTACATTTAGTATCGAGTTACTTGAAAAGTTAGAAGCTTACTTAGTATGTAAAATAGATTATTCAGGTGAATGGGCTTTCTTATTGAAGAAAGGGTAGCATACCATTTTCTTCACTTTCCATCAGAAATAACTGCCTGAAAGGAAGTTATTATCAATAATTGTCTGACTTCAGATGGCAAAAACTATTAAGAACAAAATGCAACCACCTGCATTAACTCAGGGCCACACGAAAGTGACCTGAAACACCTGCTTCCATCTTTGTGTGCAAAACAACAAACAACTCACAGTAGCACTGAAAACTCAGACCAGAAACTGACGTGGCTAACTGAAGCATAATGCAATAAGTACTGTGGGCCTCTGCACACATCTTCTGAGCCAGACCTCATAATCATCTGGAAAGGCAGAGAAAGGTTTTGATTGACTTTCCTGGGTTCCACCGGCTCTGGGTTACTGGGGCTGCACTGACCACTAAATGAGGCAAACACCCCTTCCATATATCACAACCCCTTTAAAGCTACACAGAGTGCCTCTTCCTGCCCTCATCAGCTCCTCTCTTCTAAACTCTTCAGACATTGTCTCTCCACGTACACTCCATCAGTGGTTCTCGGACAATCTGCTGTCAAGGACCATTCTTCCCCCACTCCCCATCTGGTGGTAACAGATATGTGGTCCTACTATGCATCACTAGAGAGCAGTTGGGGCCCCATGTCACTCTCCACAGGAATTTGACCAAAGCCAAACTGGTCTATACTCTGTACAATGCAAGGAGTCCATCACCCATACGTTGTGCCGTATTAGGAGTGCCACACACTCATATGCCGAGGCAATGCCAAAATGCTACAGAAGGTTCTAAAGGCTTGCTGTCTGTTCTCCATCCTTGGACTACACTTTGAGTTGCACAGGTCTACTGAACTGGAAGAAAAGGACTGTCAGCAACAGACTAAGTGCATCACAGACTGCCCCAAGACAGAACCAGCACAGGAAATGAGTTAGAGAAAGAACTCTGAAAGCCATGCATCAGGGGGACACACACCATAACACACTGGACCCATCTAGAGAAGAATTCAAGTCAGTGTGTTACCTAGACTGGCAGAGGGAACATCCCAGCCTGGGCCTGCAGAGCAGAATGCCTGCCAAACACAGAAACTGGTTAGGGCTGAGCCACCACACTCCTCTGCCTATATTATTAAAGAAAGAAAGCATACTGCAGCACAGCAAATAATCAAGCTACTTTTTATTTAAAAAAAAAAAAAGTAGAGCACAGGCATAAGGGTATTTGTATTTGTATTTGCTTAGGCATGCAGAAAGAAATTCCAGAAAGATACAGAAACCAAGATTAGGAAATTAAGTAGCTACCTTGGAAGAAGGTTAAGAACTGGGCAGATGGGGGACCAAGGGAGAGGGAGACTTTTTAATGTATAATTTTGAGCACTTTCTGGTTTTTTAACCACATAAATGTAGTCCAGTTAAAAAATCTAGAAATAATGTAAAATAAATGAGAAACTAATAAAGACAACTGAAAACATTATTTGTGGTGTGAGATCAGAAATCTGCCATCACTCAATGGCACTTCACATAGAGACTGTTGGCAAAATGAACCACTACTGTATGGAATGCCAGAACAGTTTTCTCTTGCTGAGGAAACGGGATTAGACTACCAAGGAATCAGACTGAAAGCAGAGCTCTGAAAATAATGCCCTGAAAAAATATCAGAAAATAAAAAAAATGAATCTCTTTGCTGTTCCCAAATAAGATGAAAAGCTATGATGTCTACAAAGAATAATTCAGGTAGAAAAGATAGTGCATGTTGAAACCAGTAGAAAGAAGGCTGGTTTCAATAGGCACTAAAACTAGCAGAACAATCTACACTGGGGGCAGTAGGTACCTGAATGGAAACCAGAGACATCAAATCAAAGGGACATGGTATACACATATCCTGAAAGAAAATACGATAACGAATCAAATCATAGCAAGATTAAACACTTCTTAAGATAAACAAGCTCTAAACTTAAGAGAAAAGACCTAGATATGTCAAGAAAAAAGAGGATCAAAGTTGTAGAAGCATACATCCAAAGGGAGAAATGCAGGTTAATAAAATTTCACCACATATTTACCAGAAATAGGGTTCTGTGCTCAACTAATTTTAGGAGACAATGCTTATTACATCCTCTTCCTGAAGAGCCACAATATATATAAGCACTTTAAAGACTCTAAATCCTGCATCAAAAAGAAAATAACTTTGCTCAATCTAATTTTCTCCCTATCTAATTTTCTCATCTATCACCATCTTGCAGAACTAGTGTTCTACAGAACATATTTTGGAAAATGTTTAATTCTATGTGTAAAAGAGAAAATAAAATTGTCTCCCTAAAATTCTTTACTCATGTAAATTATTAATGTGGGCAGGCAGCTCTTTCGAAAGTTTTGGCTATTGGCAAAAAGAGCAAAAATAAAATGAGAGGCCATTGCATGAAAGGACCAAGCATTGAAATAAGTTAAACACAAGGAAAAGTATAAAAAATTGTTGTAAAGATTGTTAAACAAGTATTATATAAAACAATAAGGAAGGAGGCCTTATCTGGTAAAAATAATAATTGTATGATAATAATTGAGTCTATATGCCCTAAATAAATGTATAAAGTTTTGGAAGAAAAGAAGGAGAAAAATTAGTTTAAAAAAAATGCTAAAGTACTTGTCATACCAAATCGTATCTTTTTTGGAGGGACGGGGTATCTGTTTTTCAAGTAATAGAAATTATATGTAATTATGCATTTAATAAATATATAGATAAACATACTTCTTAAGTCTTTAATAAGAAGATTTAAACACTAGGTTTACTTTCAAGGGAACTATGGTAAAAATAAGGAAAATAAGTCAACATACACACACACACACACACACACACACACACACACATGCAAAGGAAAGAACTAAATAGCAATCTTTGTTGTTTGAGACTCCTATCTTTATTTTTAGCCATCCATGGAACATTTAAAGAAATTAATATGTCTCACATCATGAAAGTAATCTCAATAAACTATTCAAAGCAGAGTTGTGCACACCAAAATCTAAATTGGCAAGATAAAACTATAAAATAATAACTCTAAATTCACTAATAAACAAAACCCCATGTCCAGAGAATAAAACAAATCATTGCACAGAAGTTAGCACAATTATTAAGAAGCCAGCTTGGTTTTTCTGTTTATTGGCAGTGCGGCAAGAAACGAGCTCCTTCAGTTCTCTGTGCCTTGGTTCCTTCATCTTAAAATTGGGGTAGAAATAGTTCCTATCTCATTAGCTTATTGAGTGGTTTGGATGAGTTAAGCCCTTAGAACAGTGAGTGGCAAACAAGGTGTCAATAAATCAAGAGTTAGCTGGCTATTATTATTATTAGATATTATATCTCCATGACGGCAGGATTTTTTAGTGGGCATTGATGGATTTCCAGGACCTAGAACAGTGCCTGGCTCAAAATACATTTGTTGGATGAAAAGCAACTTCATATCTATGGACTAAATCATAAAAATATAACTCCAGATGATTCTGAAATATCAAAAAGAAAGAAGACTTAAAATTTATGAGATAGAGTCAAAGCTGAATTAAAGTAAATGTTAACATCATGAAGTGAGATTATTATTAAAAAAAAAAAGAAAATGAAGTAAGGATTTCATTTGTAGAAGTTATGGGAAGAAAGCAAAAAAAAATCCAAGGAAAGCATGACAGAAAAAAAAACTTTTTTAAAGATTTATTTTATTTATTTATTTCTCCCCACCCCCTCATTGTTTGCATTTGCTGTGTCTGTTTGTTGTGTGCTGGTCTGCTTTTTAGGAGGCACCGGGAATTGAACCCCAGACCTCCTGTGTGGTAGGCAAGAGCCCAATCACTTGAGCCACATCTGCTTCCCAAAAATTTTTTAAAGAAGACATAAATGAAAATGTAAACAGAGTAGAATTGATAACAAATTCTAGAAACTCATTCTTAGGAAAAAGAAAAACAAAAGAGTGATTTTCTGGAAAAATAAAAATAACTCGAATTAACTAAAGAAGTAAAAAACCCCAAATATGCCCAAACCAGAAGAGAAAGTAAAAAGGTATTAAAGAATTTCACTCTCAAAAGGTTCTAACAATTTTATGAGTGCAGCATTTCAAATATTCAAGGAGCAGGAGATGATTATGCCATGTAGGGCACTCTGGAGGCAGAAATGATGGAGATGACTTAGAATATTTAAAAAAATAAATAAAAATAAACTAGCATGACTCTAAATCCAAAGCAGCATGAAAAAGAATCAAAGGGATAAATTTCAATTGTAAAATGTGAAAATTATAAATAAAACAGGGCAAACCGAATCCAGCAACATAGCAAAATAATAACTCACCTGGCACATTCTAGGGATGCAAAGATGGTTTAAGACAAAGAAATATATCACATGGTAATCTCTTTAGGTGACAAAGAGTTATTAAAATAACTACAATAACTTGAGATAAAATTCTTAGAAATCTAGGAATAGAAGGATGTCATTCACATGCCAAAAATATCCATCTTAGATGAACAGCTAATATATAACAGTTCAACACCAGAGGCACTCCCATTAAAACCAGGTACAAAACAGGGCTAATAGAATAGTGTTAGATAATTCTGTTGGTAGCTAAGAAATCAATTCAATGTACTAAGACAGAAATAAAGTCTTATCTTTAGAAAGAAGATAAAATTATTATTACTTGTTGATGATAGGAATGTATTATTAGGAAACTCAGGATAATAAAATGCAGAACCATTAGAGATATCAAGAAGATTCAAGAGGTTTCTTACCCACGAAATAAAAGCAGGGAAAAAAAAATAACTCTCCTATTAATAGCAACAACCAGTTGGGGGGGAAACATATAGGAAAAAATGTCATAAAAAGAAAAATATCAAGCCAGAAAAATGGAAGAGGGGGGGGGATGCTCCATTACTACATGGAAAAAATGAATTTTAAGAGGATGTAGATTCTTTTCAGTTTGAGGCTTGAACATAATTCCAGAAAAAATCCCATAGTATATTCTTTTAAAGTTTGTCAAAACTAAAGTTAATCTATTTAATTCAGTTATATCGCTTTCAAGATTATAACTGAAAGGAACAATTCAAATTAGAAGCAAAGAATTTTACACAGAGATGACTGTTACTGATTATAGTGAAAAAAATGTTGGGAAAACCCTAAATGTCAAATAACAATGATTAAGTATGGGACACACATATGATGGAAACAGGATACAAATATAAATTCACATACCAGCACACTCAGTATATTCTCAACTATTTTAAAATACAATAAGAGAATATATGCCAAACTTTTAATAAAAGTTGCCTTTGGCTCTGCTGAAATTGAAGAACCAGTATGTTTCTTCATAGTTATATGAACTTGAATGTTTCCCTATTGCTTTAGTAATGGTCGTTACTTTTCCCTGATTTAATGCTTTGGTAAGTGTAATCTTTCCCTTTTAGAGACTCTCTGCCATGTCTATATAATGTTCAGCATATTTAAAAATTGCAAAGTCTATCTCAAGTACAAATGGATGGATATATAGTTGAATGGGAAGGGAAGGACTTAATTATTAAAAGCTGTCTTCAACCTGAATTCAAACACACACACACACACGTTTCTGGTTATTGCCTTAAGCAGAACATCAATATTCATTTATTTGTTCATTCATTCATTCAACAACATATACAGAACACCTACTACATGCCAGGCTAGTCCTGGCCATGGGAATCAGCAATGAATAAACAAAGTTTCTAATTTCATGGCGCTTATAACCTTGTCCATGGAAGGCAAACTATGACATAAACATGTAATATTTGAGACTGACTTATGTAAAAAGATGAAAAAGTAGAATAAGGGGAGGTAACGGAGGGGGCATATGTGTGATTTTACACAGGCTGTTCACGGGAGACCTCTCAGATCAAATGAAAACTTCAACAGAAACATAAGTCTGTTGGTTCTGCAAGAAAATAATCCCTAGTGGAGGAAACGGCAAGTGCCAAGGTCCTGAGGAGGGTGTGGCCATGGTGTCTGAGTATAGTAAAGAGGCAGAGGGGCTGGAAAGGATTATGCAGTCTTTGGAAATGAAAGGAAAACAGTCTTTGGGATGTGAGAATTAATAAGAAGGGCCATTATATGCTGCATTAATTACATGTTTAATTACCCCCCAAAAACCTCTTAAATTTTACACTGCATTGCAATTAAAAGCTTGGAAAGAAATTTCTAGCATGTTGGAACCAACAGACTCTTTTGAGTTGAAATGCATCTCTACAGGTCAGCAGCTTTAGAGCATTTTATGAACGCAAGGTACTTAATCCCCAGAGCCTAATTAGAAGTCTGAAAAAATGAGTGCAATAGAGCAGAGTCCAGGAAAACTAGAGGTGCTTTGAAAACAAAAATAGAATGCTGAAGACCTAAACCCTCATCATCTCCTGTAATTGATTCACTATCAGGTGCCCCCACAGCACCGGTTGTTTCTGTGCTACATACAGGCAAGGGCACACTATGCTGATTGGCCAAGAAGTCACCCCAGGAGAAGCAGTTTAAAATTCCCCCAGACCCCTAGGCTGGCATATCAAGAGCTCCTTCCAATGGCTCCCGGTGCATTGAACCTTTATGTGCAATGAGCACCCTGTCTGCATTCCTTAGCTTGCGGCAGCAAAACTCTTCAAAGGCCTGATTTCCAAATTCACGGGGCTGGGTGTTAGGACTTGAAATATTTCTTTTTTTTTTTTGGGGGGGGGGGGGACACAATTGAACCCATTTGTGGGAAGGGAAAAGGAAATGAAGGCAAATGATATTTATTTTATGGTCTCCTCATTTTTCTGTTCAATTTCTCTTTCCTTCTTTTACCCATCCATGCCTCTCCAAAGTCCCAAGATTGAGCCAGCTGGGAGATGCCAGTCAGTGTGAAGAGTTAAAAAGCTGAGGAAGGGAGAAGATCAGTGTTGGGAGGCTGGGTTAACTCAAATGACTTTTCCTTCTTCTCAAAGCCCCAGCTTCAGCATGGCCTGGACAGTTGAAATAACAACAACACAACTCTTACCAAACCCAAGACACGTTTCTGCCACAAAGAATCTAGTTTTGTTGCCACTTACTCAAATCTGAAAGCATCACCCTTCAAAAGGTTATACGTTTAGCAAATCTCACAGGGAACAGATCCTAAATTAGAATACATATTCCCCTGCATTTTAAAAAGTACCTAAGGAACCCCTGAGCTCCAAGCAAACCCGTGCTGAGAACAAGGCTCTGCTCTGTCTGCTAGGCTACCAGCTTGGACGGAGCACACACGCGCCCGATACTCCTTGTACCGCAAAGATCTAGTGAGACCAGGGATCTACAAATTTCTCTATGTATGGGAATAATACAGGGAGCTTGTTAGAAACGGAGATTCCCAAGTCCCACTCCCAGGTCTAGGGGAGGCTCAGGAACTGGTGGCACCCCTTGTGCAGGTGGTCTCAGGCCCCACTCTGATGGCACCTGGCCTATTCTCTCATCAGCAAAGGAGCTCCACCTGTGACCTAGAGGGCCCCAGGGACGTGCCAAAGAGGAGAAGAAAAATACCACCTATCTTCAGGGTTTACCAGGGAAAGGAGGAAAGATGTAATCCATCCAGTGAGATGAAAATACAGGATAGATCCTAGATCCAGAAAAATCCTGAGGGAACTAGTAGAACCCAAGATCCACCAAGCAATTCTGCCATTTAGACTCGGGTAAGAAAGGCCCCTGCTCCCCAATGCTTTCAGGGAGCACCACTCAAATTGCTGGTGATTGGTAACGTAGAGTTTGGGTCTGATGGTAAACCGAATTCACACTGTTCGGTTTGGCTGACTGACTTTCTTTGGAACGAAGACTTTCCTGATGAAGTAACAGTTTGTGAACTGGCAGCTGGTCTGCAGCCCACTCCTTGAGTAATACAGCTTCGAGGGCCCTTATCCTCTTCCAGCCATGAGGAGTCAGAGTTCAAGGAGACAGCCCAGCTGGAGCCCAGCCCCCTTCTGGACCATACTCTGGACCCCAGGGATTCTGGAATTCCCTGACCAAACAGACCTTGAGTCTGGACAGGACTGTTCTTGGGGTTCCACCTTCTGAGAACAGTCCAGACCAGTGTGGGTGCCCCCAGGCCAAGCAGTAGCTACTAGAGGTGGGGGGATGGAGCCTGAACTTCAGATATGGTTGGTGCCTCCTTACCTCTCCTGGTGTGGACCGAGCCAGGAGAGGGAAGAGAAGGGGAGGGTTGGAAGACGCCCATCCCTGGGCCACCGCATTCAGACACAGAACTCCAAGAAGCCTGACAAGTCTCCATTAAACCTGGCTTTACTGGTCGTTATTAAGATAACACTAGACAACGTCAAAGTATAAAACATATTTTATTTAACAGTTTATTAGCGAGGTTTATAGCTTTTAAATATTTAGATATACACTATCCAGGCCTCCATCTCTACTTTTGGAGATAATAGGGGGCTGGCCCAAAATGCCCCACCAGGGATTAAACTCCAGATTTTGGTGGCTAGAGTCAGTTAAGTTTATTTCTGTCTTAGTTTACCAGGGCTGCTATAACAAATACCACCATCTGTGGGGGTTATTTATTGGCTCACGGGTTTGGAGGCCACGGGTCCAAAATCAAGATGTCGGCATGATGAGGCTTTTTCTGGCGTCTGTGGCATTTCTGCTGGTGGCGAGCCAGCAATCCCTCACGCAGCCTCTGTCTCTATCACGTGGCCGGCTGTCTCCTTCTGCCTCTTACTACTGTGCCCAAATTTCCTCTGCTTGTAAGAACTCCAATCATATTGGATTAAGGCCCACCCCCCGATTCTGTTTGGCCTCATCTTAATGGGATCTTCGAAGATCCCATAGAGATCCACAGATAAGCTTTTATCCATAGGACTGGGGATGAGGGTTAGGGCTTGAACATGTCTTTGTGGACAGCATGATTCAATGCATAACATTTCCCAAGTTGGGAACGTGTCATTCCTAAGGCAACATCGATGGCTTCAAGTGGACCAGACAACCAGACCCCAAGTTGCTCAGGGGAGATGTTAGTGACACTTACCTGACGCATAAGGGCAAGGCTATGGAAACAACTGCCAGTGCTCTTTACAAAGTACTCTCTTAGTACTTAGGTAAAGAAGAGTTCATTTTTATTTGGTTCCTTTTACTCATTTCTCAGCTTCTAAATTTCTTATGGCTTTCAGAAATTGCTGATGATTAAAGCACCTTGAAGACAGAAGTAACCATGCTGTCGGGTCATTTCTCGGGATACAGAAGCATTGCTGGGTTCTGGAGGTGGCAGAAGAGGATCCACTAAACGTCCTTAGCTCCTCTTTGGCTTCCAGCATGACACTCCCTTAAAACAAAATGCTCATTCTTATCTCATGAGTCACAAAAGAAAGGAGGGATAGGAAAGGCCAGTTAGCTATTAAAGGATGACCAACACCACTGCAGGTATTTTAGCTCTACCCAGAACACGGGGTAACAGAGTGAAATGAATGATCAAGATAATGAAGCTAAGAAAGGGAATTTAAAATAAAACAAAGATGACCCCAAAACAGCCACATGTTGCTACCCAAACAGAGAGAATGAAGAGGAGGTCGGCAAAGCTAACAGTTTATTGTGCAACCTATTTTTTGAAAAAATACAAAAGTGGGATTGGCATTTACTTTGATAAGGACTGCAGCCAAAAAAAGAAAAAATGATGCAAAAACTCTGAGTAATCAGCCGAGGTTTTATATCCTTCATGTTGTATAATATTTAGGCCACTTAGCCACAGTCAAACCACTACAGAACTGAAGTATTTATTGAGGATAAATTCCTTTTCTGGGATCAAAGAAGTATTTACCTCTTAATGGGCTTGGCATGAACACTGACACTAACAGAACAAGATGTATGTGATGTAAAAGACAGCACTCAAAAGACTAGATTTCCAAAGAAAATTGTAAGGGAAATTTTCGTATATTATAACCACAGTAGAAGTAATCATGTCAAAATATAATGAGAAAGAAAACAAAAAAACAAAAAACAAAAGTCCAAAACATTTTTGGATTACTGGTAACTTTGGCATATAAAGAAAAAGCACCAGCCTCAAACACCCAAATTCTAGTTTATCTGAGAATGCAGAGGTTCAGCTTTTCAAATGGCATGCCCGTCTAATTAATTTTACTAATTATTAGTATGTTTTATAATCAACCTTTTTTAAATAAGGAAAGGAAAAAGCCTGAGCTGGACAGAGAGGAAAGACTGTTAGAACTGTCCTAAAACAGAGATGATTTCATTGTTCTTAGTCAAGAACAAATGCCAACCTCTCCCAGCTCTGCACACAGGAACAGAACTGGTTTGCAAGAAATATCTTCAGTATAAAAGCATTTCAAATTCAGAGAGTATCAGGTTTGGGAGGGACTATGAGTCTGTCTAGGACAGCAACCCACCTGATGCTCTGAATTACTGCTACAATACTTCATACCCAGTGATGCCCAGTTTAAATCCCTGCACATTCCAGTTCTGGAACTCTCTCCTTCCTGGGGTGGCAGTTCGGCCAGCTCTTTGTGTTACATCAGTTTTCCTTATGTCGAGCCTTTATCTATCTCCTTGTGGTTTCCATTCTCTGGACCTATGATCCATATATGGAGGACATACAGAACAAATCAAATCCCCTTCTATAAGCCAACCAATCCACCACCCTCAAATATTTGAAGGCAGTTGTCATGCCCCACCATTTCTCTCTGACCCCCTCCCCCGAGTCCCCAAATCTTCCAGGTTCTAGCAACTGCTCTTAACAAGGGATGTTTGGATCTTTTTTCTCAGATTCAGTAACTATGAACTTTTATATGTTTAGAATGTAGAATGCTGGGTTATGTGAAATTTTCCAGAAAGAGTTTGAGCATGATTCTAATAGTGCGCTTCTATTTCTGTAGTAGAGGAAATACACATTAGCTAGTTTTGGTGGTAATTCTCAGGGCCTAGTAGAGTTAATGAAAGGTCCTATGTTTATATCCTGATGTTTAATCTCCTTGGAGCTATGTCAGCATTGTGATTTTTCAAGTCCTTTAAGGACCCTGAAATCAGTTACTTAACTATATTTGAAAATTCTTCATCAACAACGTTGATGATAATTGCACTCTACTGCTGCTTCTTCCCAGAAATGAACAAACAAAAAATGGTTAAACAAAACAGGGCCGAGAGCCAAGTCCAGCAGCATGCTTCTAGAAACAGTTCCCTTGGCTAATGCCAAACCATTAAGCCACACCCTTATTATCCACCCTACAGCTACATCTCCTAACTGCTATTTAACACAACCAAGGTTCTTTCTCTTGGCCAGAGCTGCTGATTAAATATTTTGCAGCAGCCACAACGCATCGTATTTACTGCATTTTCCTGACCGCCCAGTCTAACGATATTGCCAAAGTAAATGCTAGCCTGGTCTAGTGTAACGCTTTTCTTGGTGAACCCAGAGGATCCCAGTGATTATCGTTTCATCATGTAGTAGAACAGCGTTTTAACTACAAAAATATAGTTTTCCCTAGATTGACCCTTCTGGTAATTTTCAGAATTCACCTCCTTACCCCTACGAAAGTACAGAGTGACATTCACCATCTTCAATCTCCCAGCACCTCCATTTTTTATGAATCCTCAAAAATGACAGGTAATTTTAGGGTTACAATTGTAATTTCAGTCTTCTGGGATAGGAGAATCCTATCTGCTTGAAGGATTTTGCCATCTAACTGGGCCTTCTGATCCCCTTTGGCAATAAAAGATGTTAATCCCATTTCAGGTAGAAAAGCATTCTCCTTTGCTTGCCTGCTGTCACCCTTGCCCCGATGGAAAGCCACAGGACAGTCATTGCTGCACTCTCAGTTCCCTTGTCCAAAATGAACAATGAAATGAATGAATAAATGTTCATTCAAATACAAAAGACAAGAACAAAATGGGATTTGAGAAGTTGGCTTTTACTACCAGTTTTCACCATGTGTGGCCTGCCGAATGCAGTATACAAGAAATGGGCTGGCTTTTACAATGGGGATTTATTTGCTTACAAGCTTGCAGTTCTGAGACCATGAAAATGCCCAAACCAAGGCATCATCAGGCAATGCTTTCTCCCTGAAGATCGGCCACCAGGCAATCCTGGACACCTCTGCCACATGGCAAGGCAAATGGTGGCATCTGCTGGTCTCTCCCTTCTCTTCCTTCTAGGTTTTGTTGCTCTCAGTTTGAGCTTCTGTGTCTTTCTCTTTCTCTTGGTCTGAATTTCATTCTCTTATAAAGGATTCCAGTAAGAGGATTAAGACCGACCCGAATCAAAAGGTCCCACCTGCAATAGGTTTACACCCACAGGAATGGATGAACTTTAAGAACATAATTTTCTGGGGTTTATTCAGCTCCAGATCATCCTACCATGGAACAACTAGTTTCAAGTAACATGCCCCTCTTCCCTGTCATCCTCTTGTTCCCAGCATTTCCAGAGCTGTCCTCTTTGTGGCCATCTGCATGCTTAACAGCCTGAGACGACTGAAGGCCGGTCTAAGTCTGTGTCACTTTCTGTTAGGGATGGAATCATGTTCCCCACAAAGGCACGTTCAAATCTTAACCTGTTCTGTGGGTGGGAAACCATTTGTCAACAGGAGCTTAGAAGATCCCAGGAAGATGAGGCCAAACTGAATCAGGGTGCTCCTTCATCCAATATGACCAGAGTCCCTGAAGTAAATGAATGTGGACACAGTAGCTGGAGTGAAGAGACAGAAGGCAGATTGCAGATTGCCATTTGACGAAGGCAGAGACTGAGGTGTGGACTACAGCAGGCCACCACCAGAATGCTCCAGATTCTGGAAAAAGCGTGGCCTGCTGCCCCCCTGACTTTGAACTTCTAGGTCCCCAAACTGTGAGACAACAAACTCCTGTTGTTTAGGCCAACCAGTCTGTGGTACATGTCATAGCATCTCTGGCAAAACCTGAGTCCCTTCTCTTTCTCATTTTTAGGTACATACCTTCCTTTCCATCCTCTGTATATATGAGTTAAAATCTAACGTTATCAAGGAATTCCATTGGGAGCCACATTTTCATGCTTTCTTAGATAAATAGTGACTGCTCTTGTGCTACCTTCTTCCAGAGTCTCATGCTATTAAACTAGGCTTGTCAGGGAACTTGGGTTGACAGTGTGAGTTACATCTGTGCAGCTGAAATGTGTCTGTAAAATGCACTCAATACAAGACTGAACTGCTAGCTCCCCCCCAAACTCCCCGCCCCCCAGAAAATTCTCTTATTAGCCTCTCTCCATTTGAAGGACCTTCAGTTTACAGTGAAACTAGTAAATAAATAACAGGGTTGGAGGGTGGTAGTGGGAGACAAGAACTTGCATTTTCGAGTTCCAAAAGGTTCTGCCTTCCTGAAGTGTAGCTTTCAGCTATAAGTCTAGTATTATCAAAAGAGCATATCCTCTCAAAAGCACACGACAAATGCATGTTCTGGAGGACTTCAGTGCCTGAGTTCTAGATGGGTGCTATGGATTAAATTGTGTCCTCCCAAAAGACATCCAAGTCCTACCCCACCAAATCCTGTGACTGTGACCTTAAAATGGAAATCAGGTCTTGGGAGATGTTATTAGTTAAGATATGGCCAAACTGGATTGTGATGGGCCCTCATCCAAAATGACTTGAGTCCCTGTAACAAGAGGAGAAGTGGAACCCACAGACTGACAGAGGGGAGAACGCCATGTGACAACTGAAGCAGAGGACATCATGGATTGACGGCAGGCCACTGCCAGAAGCCAGGAGAGAGGCATGGGACAGATTCTCCCCTGCAGACTTCAGAGGAAACATGCCCCAGCCAACACTTTGATTTTGGACTTCCAGCCTCCAGAAGTGGCCCTGTGTGATGGCAGCCCCAGGAAATGGGCGTCTGAGTTTTCACCTCTGTTTTGATAAAGGGACCTGTGGTTTGTAATGAAGAGTTATAGTTATATTTACTTTCATGGTACCCAACTTACAATAAACACGTGGGGAAGAAAAAATAAGCCTGAGGTACCTTCACCTTGCAAGAGTGACATGGAGGGGGAGGGGATGTCAGAATGCATAAATTTAATAGTTCAGGAAGTCTGAAGGCCAAACTTTCATTATATGCGCCAAGCAGCCATTTAAAACAGTGTGCTCTGTGTATGAGTGAACTAATTAATCAGTAGCAAAGCTGCTCACTAATGAGTTTAGAGGTCTTAAATAAGTCTCTTAGCCCCTCTAGACCTCACTGTACTTGTTAGTTAAAAAAAAAAAGTAAAAGACAGGGTTAGGTAATGTTTAAGATTTTACAATCACAAAAGCAATCACAATAGTAATGGCCAGCTAGGCTCACATAGCCCAGCAACTCAGAGGTTCATGTTCATTCTCATGGAAGGGAGCCCTGCAGCCTCCCCATTCGTCCAAAGCACCATTTAGACATGAAATTCGGTCAACCTATCAGTGTAAACCCACCTGACCTAAAGCTTTGAATATTCAGTCCATGCATTGATCCCAAATAGCCCTACCTTGTCTGGGAGAAAATGGTGCCCGTGGAGCTAGGGAGCTATCTGCTGAGTGAAGTCTGTGCTCCCACAAATGGCAGCACCACAGGAACTCTGCAGAGAGGCACTGGAGAGCTGGCCTGAGCCTGCAGCCCAGGGGAAGGTGGGCAGGGCTGTGGGGTGCCAACAGTGAGTACTTGTGTGAGGCTAATGAGGTTGGAGGTAAGGAGGTAAGACCACTGAGAAGGCAGGGCCGGGACAAGACAGCTTCAAATTCCTGGAGGTTTGGCGGCTCCCAATAAGTTAAACACAGCATTACCATCTGACCCAGCAATTCCACTCCCATGTATACACCTAAAAGAACTGAAAATAGGTGTTCAAACAAAACTAGGAAACAAATGATCATATCAGCACTATTCACAATAGCCACAAGGTAGAAACCACCCAAAATCCATCAACAGATGACTAGATAAATAAATGTGATTCTGTCTATCTATACAATGGAATATTATTCAGGTATGAAAAAGGAATGAAGTTCTGATCCGGGTAATGACACAATAAACCTTGAAAACATTACGCTAAGTGAAAGAAGCCAGGCACAGAAGGGAAACTATTGTAAGACTTGTATGAAATATCCAGAACAGGCAAATCCATAGGACAGAAAGATTAGTGGTTGCCAGGGGCTAGAGGTGAGGGGGTGATGGGGAGTGACTGCTAATGGGGTAATGAGAATGCTCTAGAACTAGAGAGTGGAGATGGCTGCACAACACTGTGAATGTACTAAATGCCACTGAATTGCACACTTTAAAATGGTTGAGCCTTGGAATGGTTCTGTATTATACTGCAATGATGGATACGTGATGTTATATGTTTGTCAAAGCCTATAAAACTCTATAGCACAAAAGTAAATCATAAACTATAGGCCTTGATTAGTGAGAAAAAAAAAAAAGGTTTAAAATGTGTTTTTCCACGAGAAAAAAACAATAAAAATAAAACAAAGAAAAACTAAACTTGGCCGCAGCCAAGTGCATAAACTCCTGACAAGGAGCATCCTTTTATCCTACCTTCACCAACCTTGGGCCAGAGTCTGTGCTGCTCTCTGGTGCTTTCCTGCCTCCGAGCAGGAAGGATAAACCTAATGAGCTCAAGTGTCAGCACAATATAAATTACGGCAAGGGAAAAAAAAAAGAAACAACTTGATGCATGACTTAGGATCTAAGAGAAGACTGTCCACCATTGTTTGTGATTATGGATCACATCACGATCTAATAGCAATTTTTATTTAATCAATAATTTCCATGCTGAACAGACAGCCCTGTTACAGGGAATCGACAAGCAGGTACTGATAGCGGCAAGCCTCGTTATTAATCTTTCCTCTGCCAGCTTATCAGCCAAACTACTGTAAAAGGTGCCACCAAGATGGATTTTAGAAGCCCCCGCTCTCCTTTTTTCCCCCTGCCTCTTTTCTTTTACCCCTTCCCATAACATTTCATGCAACATCTACTCTACGTTTATTTTCCTAACCTGGGGCACAAGGAGCCAGTGGCACAGAAGTGGCATAGGAAGCCCGTTCACATTAAGCAATTTTGCAAATCAGTAGGACTTAGCCCATTGCTCAGGCTTAGCCATTACAGGCTAATACATCATACTTTCTCTTTGAGTTGTCAATCGCCAAAAAGCTTTGAAAAAACGTTGGCTTCTGTAATTCTGTAAAGGCTTTTCATCTTGAAATAAGATGCTCCGGACTGATAACAAGAATAATCACCTCTTGATCAAAAAAAAAAATCAGCATTTTACCAATCAAAGCGGCTGCCAGAAGCCAAATCGCTGAGCCTCGAGACTCCAGTGAAGTTTATCTTCACTAAACACAAGGAGGGGTACAGTGAGGGCCGTGTTTCATTTTCAGCTGGGCTCTTTTATCTCACTGGAGGAACTGTGCCACCTCCCACCAAGTGGTAGAGGAGAGGAAGGTGTGAGAAATTTCACTACCTCTGGGCAAAGCCACCAGGAAGACCTGCCATTTACGAACCAGGGCTCTCCTGTCTGTCCCAGAGAGAGCTCTCAACCCCCGGGCATCTGCCCTCTGTCTGAGACAAGCAAAGGGAGCACTCAAAGACACACACCTTCATTCAGTAGAGCAGAGGGAGCAGATGAGACAAGACAAAAAACAACTAATAATCACAGTGAAACCATGAACATTCACTGGGCCCTAAAAACTTGATGGGCATTGTAGGAGGCATCTCTTCATTTCAGAAAGAGTTTCTCCCAAAGGCCCCGATAATCCTACTTTGAAGATAGGACAGAATCTTAGGACACTTAGGTAATGTCCCTGAGGCCACACAAACAAGAGACAGGGCTTCCAGGAGCAAGGAAGCCCTGGCAGGGGGCTCAGCGAGCAACCTGGGTCTCTGTTGACTTCTCTCGAACCTCCATCTACAACAGCCACGTGAGCCTCCAAAACTGTAATTGGGAAACATCTCCAAACTAGCCTCTAAACTTTAAAAATAAATAAATAATTTTAAACAATTTCTACTGCACAGTAAACACTTCTGGCCCTGCCCCACCCCACCCCCTACCCTCATCAATACATGGCACCTATAGCATCTGGGACTTTGTAAAGCTCAGCTCTGGACTTTCTGAAGCCCCAACTGACTCAAGCCATTCCTCTCCTCGAAAACATTTCAACTCTCTCTACTGCATATGGAATAGAAGTCAGATGCCTCGTCTAGAAATCACGACTCCTGTGATGTGGTGCTACCCTGGCTCTTTAGACTCACCTCCCACTACCCTTTGCCTTCCAGACACATTCTTTGGTTCTGCTACAATTGGATCATACACTGAGTCATTTTGTAGTTATGTTTCTAACCCAGAGAAGTGTCAAAAACCCCAGCCTTTTATTAGATTAGCCATTATCACAGGTACAGTTCTCCTATACTTTCTGCAACCATTAACTTCTTTCTA